>WNWK01000145.1:580000-645000 GCA_009830355.1 Cherax destructor
AATTTTTAGATACAAGTGTGAATATCAGAGCACGTACTCCGGTGGGTCAAAGAGTGTCTTAGGGAAAGAATAGAAAAGAGTGACTGTCAGGAAATGGAAGTCAGATTGGGAAAGAGTAACCAGTTATGTGAATGATATTCCAAATGCGATTGATTCAGAGATATACCTGTATTAATGTTGGTAGAATTACCGACAATATGTTAGGTAAAAGGACACAAGTGCAACTAATGTGACATTTTATTGTGTCAACGTTTTGCTCTCCAGGAGCTTTGTCAAGCCGTTACAAACAATACATGGACACAGAGGGTATATATAGGCTTAGAGTGAGGTGTAAAACTAATGGTAGTAATGGCATGACAAAGCTCCTGGAGAGCGAAACGTTGCCACAATAAAATGTCACATTAGTTGCACTTGTGTCCTTTTACCTAACAAACATATACCTGTTTGCTGATGATGTAAAACTTGAGGAAAATAAAAACATAAAGACAAGGAAAGGCTCCAAAGGGATCTGGACAAATTGCAAGAGTGGTCAGGTAAGTGGTTGTTTGAATTCAACCACAGTAAATGCCAAATTAAAAGATGGGGGGAAGGAACAAGAAGACAGGAAATAGGGCATAGACAAGGAGGACAGAAGTTGCAGCCTTCACTCGGAGAGAAAGATCTAGGGGTGAGCATTGTACCCAGTTTATCGCCAGAGGCTCACATTAGCCGAATAACTTCTGCGTCCAATGTTCGTCTGGCAAATCTAATAGTACCCTACAAGACAATTTACATAATATACATCAGACCAATCTTGGAGGATGCAGCTCCAGTATGGGACCTGTATGTTAAGAAACAGGAGAGAGTGCAGAAGTGCTGAGGGGTCGAGAAGTGGAATGATCTTGGTGAGAAAGTGGTGGAGCTAGGCTTTACGCACAGCTTTAAGAACAGGGAGTGAATCTGGAGAGTGGCAAACTAAGAGGCTGGTCATGATTTGAGAATCGACCCCAGCAATTAAAAAAATATGTGAAATACACACACATATGCACAAAACAGGCCAAGTGTCTATCGACAATTGCCTTTTACAACAGGTATCTTACACCGTCTCTATTGTAGGAAAGACAAATAAACCCAGTCAAATATTTTTATTATTACATTCCCGGGTAGGATGATAAACTCCTGCGGGTCGAGTAGATCCTAGAATGGATGGGGTGCTCTAGGTTAGATCAAGTTAGGTTCCTTTGATCAGTGGCCCCTCTCACTGACGTCGGGAAACCTGCCTTGAGGGAAGTAAATAAAATACACGTACACAATGAGAGCGTTTGTTAAAGTCTCGTTTTGCTCAGGGGGAGCTTTATTAGGTTAGTAAAAAAAAAACATACACTGAACAATATATCGTTCTGGTGAAAGTTTTGCTGTGTCTATCGTGTCTCTGATTAACTGTTCTGGGATTCGTTCAAATCGAAATCTACAGTGAACGGTTCATGATATTACTAAGACCAGCATAGTGAGTTATTAGGCCATTTCTCCTAGCAAAATACCACTGCCTGCGACCAGCACCACTTCTCCACGTCCTCCTCCCCTTTCTCCGTACTCATTACTTGATTCCCTGCTAGGAATATCGCGTTTGTTATTATTACTGACATTTTCGTCTCCGTGATTGCTATTATATACTGTGAAACAGTATGTCTGAATGGAAATAAGTCACTTTGTCTGACTTTGGGTTATCATAGATAACTTACACATGTCACTATGCATGGTAATTGTACTTATGTGCACCTGCATCTGAATAAGCGGAAGAGGGGACACAGGTGTAGAGCAAGCTTTTGTTACAATATTTACTTGACGAAGCTCTACATAGTGTAACGTTGTCGCGCAGAATGGGCTTGTGCTGGGAATGTGTCTTATCTTCATTACTGTCAGGTACCCGTGAGTCGAACTTCCGACTCAGAAACATCAGAACGAGTCCCGAGAGTACGATTAAAAAACCCGACGCTTAGAAACTGAGACAGTTCGTCTCCCCCACCGTTTTTCCCTCTCCTAAGTCACAGAGGCTTAATTAAAAAATATTGGCCTTCGAATCTTCAAAGCTGCCATTTTCAAAGGCCTACAACAAAATCTAATTTTTTTTTTTAACGTTAAGGCATTTTTTACACAAACAGTGAAGAGACGGGGGCAGGAGCTGTGAATCGACCCCTGCAACCATAATTAGGTGAGTACACACACACACACACACACACACACACACACACGAGGTGTGAAAGTGGGAGACTGTGACTAGAGGGGTTCCACAAGGATTAGTCCAAGGGCCGGTGCTGTTTCTAGTATATGTGAATGACATGACGGAAGGGATAGATTCAGAGGTGTCCCTGTTTGCAGACGACGTGAAGGTAATGCGGAGAAATCACGTGGATAAGGATCAGGTAGAACTAGAAAGGGATCTGAACAGGCTTCAAGCCTGGTTCAACAAATGACTCCTGGAGTTTAACCCCATCAAGTGCACAGTCATGAAGATTGGGGAAGGTCAAAGAAGACCGCTGACAGAGTACAGGCTAGGGGGCCAAAGACTGCAACCCTCACTTAAGGAAAAGGATCTTGGAGTGAGTATAATACCGAGCACATCTACTAAGAAGCACATCAACAAATAACCTCATCTTCTCCCTTCCCCACTCTCCTGCCAATGGCAAATATCCATTGCCCCTACACTTCTCCCTGTCTTACCCACTTCCCATCCTCTGTCTTACCACTATCCACTCTTCTACCTTCTATCCTCTTTTCACACGTCTCAATCCATTTCCAATCCTCATTTCACCCTCTCCGATCCTCTTTCAGTATTTTACCCCTTCATCCTATCCCTCAGTCCTCCCCACTCAGTGTCCGACCATTAACTAATAAAAGTCTTTCACACCCTCTCAGATCCTTATTATTTCTCATTACCTATTTTTCATTTAGAAAAAAAATGGGTACAACGACAGTGTGTGGCTTCCCAACTCCATATGATAACCCAGTGGGAACAAAAGCTATCAGTAACTATGTTCCTAGGTTTTAGTCTCCTGCACCTGTCGCCCATGTTGACCTAGCAGTAATTGGGTTCCTTAGTCTCCTGTTTCCCCTGTCATATTATATCACACTGGTAGAGTTGAGGTGTTGAAATCTGTTGGTTTGGTCTGGTATACTTTAGAAGGGTGATAAGCATATCAACAAGGATTCCCTTATGGGTTCAGCAACTATAAAAACACTGAAGGTTTCGTTTCAACAGAGTTGCCGTTACAATTAAATGTGAATTTCCTCATTATCAGGGGAATCCCTCTCTCTCTCACCCCCTCTCCAACCCAGACTATTCTCTCTCACCTCTTCCCTCACCTTCCACACTTCCTCTCACCTCTCTCCCTCACCCTTACTCCTCTAGCTCCTCTTTTATCCCCCCACACACCACCTCTTCCCCTTCTACCCCTACTCATTCACCTCTGCCCTCCCCTACCCAATTTTCCACCCCTTCACCTACCCCTCCTCCTTCTGCACCATTGCCCCCTCCCACCATGCCATGCCTGAGTCTGCAAAGGCCTGGAGCCCATTCAATCCCACTCGAGATATTTTTCTCTCTCAGTTCTATTGCAATGTTGAACTCATTCTCACGCTTGGGAGCCACGCTGAGGAGTGTGTAGGGACTGCGATACTTCTCTCTTACACTGTGGCCCTACCCTGTGGCCCTCCCTGTGGCCCTACCTTATGGCCCTACACTGTGGCCACCCACCGAGACCATACTCTGTACCCACCCACTGATATCATTCGCTGAGGACACCCACTATGACTGTACCTGAGACTACCCAGTGGTCACCACTGAAACCATACCTAGTGGAAACCTATCTTCCCAATCCAAGTCAGTATATTACAGTGGCTTAAACAATCAGATGTTTGACTGTGACTCAGCAATGAAACAGTGATTATGTGACTGTATAGTACCATCCTCTCGATGACTCTTAGCTTTATCGCATTCATTGCCAATATAATTGGTTAATTTGTGTTAGTAAACGATAATGTAATATAACCAAATATAACCTAACCTTAACATGAAGTTGCTGAAAACAGTATGAAATCTACATAGAATTTAAGACAGGTTGACAGGTAACTGAGGCTACCTATTCTTTGGTTCCAGTAAGACGCTCTGTCCTGTCGACTCCACTGAGGCACCAGACTGAGGGACTACCACTTGGCACTTTATATAACGACCTCCAAAGACTATATAATAGTAATATATAATTATTATAGCTATTGTGGACTTAGAGTCCATATCAGAGGAATTAAAAAAATGGCATTTTGGTGGAGAATAAAAGTGATAACACCATGGCTCCAAAAATTCACAACTTTCCAACAATTTGGAGAGGAAACGTACATGCATTTATACATGAAAATACTTGTACATACATGCAGTATATATATATATATATATATATATATATATATATATATATATATATATATATATATATATATTTTTTTTTTATTAACACATCGGCCGATTCCCACCAAGGCAGGGTGGCCCGAAAAATAAAAACTTTCATCATCATTCACTCCATCACTGTCTTGCCAGAAGGGTGCTTTACACTACAGTTATAAAACTGCAACATTAACACCCCTCCTTCAGAGTGCCGGCACTGTACTTCCCATTTCCAGAACTCAAGTCCGGCCTGCCGGTTTCCCTGAATCCCTTCATAAATGTTACTTTGCTCACACTCCAACAGCACGTCAAGTATTAAAAACCATATGCCTCCATTCACTCCTATCAAATACGCTCACACATGCTTGCTGGAAGTCCAAGCCCCTCGCACACAAAACTTCCTTTACCCCCTCCCTCCAACCTTTCCTAGGCCGACCCCTACCCCGCCTTCCCTCCACTACAGATTTATACACTCTCGAAGTCACTCTGTCTCGTTCCATTCTCTCTACATGTCCAAACCACCTCAACAACCCCTCCTCAGCTCTCTGGACAATCGTTTTGGTAATCCCGCACCTCCTCCTAATTTCCAAACTCCGAATTCTCTGCATTATATTCACACCACACATTGACCTCAGACATGACATCTCCACTGCCTCCAGCCTTCTCCTCGTTGCAACATTCATCACCCATGCTTCACACCCATATAAGAGCGTTGGTATAACTATACTCTCATACATTCCCTCTTTACTTCCATGGACAAGGTTCTTTGTCTCCACAGACTAATATATATATATATATATATATATATATATATATATATATATATATATATATATATATATATATATATATATATATATATTTGTACATAACGTACATACAATCTCTTTACATCCAAGAAGACGTCAGTTTAATGGTACAGTCACCTCTTGCTGTCCTCTACGGTCGAAATCCTGTCTTTCAGTCTAAATAATCGCATTTGTTGACTCTAAACAGCGATCCACGTTTTTTTTTTTTTTTTTTTTTTGCAGCGGAAGAATCTCAGCAGAAGGAAAATTGTTCGTGGCTATCTTCTTCACAATCTTGTAAGATGTCTCGCACTGTGGTAGGTTGGGAAGGGTGGTACAAGAAGCCTGAAAACGGAGGGTAATTTTCGGATAGTTCTCTTCCTCCTCTTTCTAAAAAAAATTTTTACTTCTTTCTCCACGAAGAATCTTTCCTTAGTCTTCTAAGACCTCCCCTTCCACCTTCTACTCTTAGCAAGACCTTTTCTCTTCCATGTTCATCTTGTTCTAAAAGAACAGACAAAACCAACTACATTTCTCCTACCCTTCCTCTAAACTAGACATACCTCTTCTTCCTGCTCCAAAATATATATCTTCATGTTCGTTCTCAATGTTAGGTTTATTCTAAGAGAGGGATTCATTCTCTTTTTTTTTTCTCTATATCTACCTTCGTCAGTCTCTTCTTAAATCTTTCTAGATAGGTGAGACTAGGAGAGCTAACTGATCTAATCGTACCCAAAGTGAAGATACGGACATATCCAGGGCAAAGAAAGTGTTAATAAATTAAGCAATGTCCAATATGCTGCAGTGGACTTTTATATGTCCAGTATATGGTAATAGCTCTCTGCTCATGCCTAGTATATAGTTATAGACTTGACTAACATGAAGAGTTTGGCGATCAACAAGATAGGAAGTAGTTGGGGGCCAAATTCATACGTGATTTAGGTTGAAAATACTTCAGGCAACATGTGGGGTTGTCGGCTACATTATGGCGGTACATTAAAGATTTTATGTTGTGGCCCAGAAGCTGGAGATTGATTCCCAATAATATGGGTAGGTAAACAGAAGCTAACCCAAAGCAGACGTCGTGTCATGTCAGCGCATCCCCGAGACATGGGAATGAACGACTCACTTCACTCGAAGCAAAACACACACGCAGGTTCCTCGTCCACTGTCTCATTACGCGTCCAGCAGTAAGGTTCCTCGTCCGCCGACCCATTACGCAGCCAGCCTCGTCTGTTGACCGCCCAACTGCACACAGGACTGGCAGGCTCTTCCTACATCTTCCCACCTCCCGACCTATTATTCGGCCAGTGGTCAAGGTTCCCAGGGCGCTGCTGTTTCTAGTGGCGTGTCGGTTGATCGCGATCGTCGAATTGTAGACACAAGCCCATCCTATTCGATAGACGTCGATTTCGCCCTCGGAAAAAGACACTCTTATGGCAGGAGAGGCAGGAAAGTGCTTAGCAACGGACAGAAGCCAGAGGGCCTGTTTTCTCGGTGTTGTGACGGCGGAGAATCGACCATCAGGACAGAAGAGGCGATTGGTAGGCCTTTTTATCTCCTTCTTCAGGATTTTAGTGTCGAGCTGAAGGGGTAGTTCTCATTGGCTGCTGAGAGGGGAAGGGGTGATGGAGTTTTGTGGGTGGGGTGATGATGGAAGCTAGCGGTGGGTGGGGAGATAGTGAGAGTGAAGACGGAAGAGATGTGGGAGAGGGGAAAGAAGGAAGGCAACTTGTAGCAGGAAGTATTGAATGTTGGAAATAAAGTAAAGGGAGTATTAGTAGATGTGGGAAGGCAAGAAAAGCAGGAGGAGGAGGAAGAGGAACAGAAGAAGGAGAGAGAGAGAGAGACGAGGAAAGGGGAAGAGAGAAAGGGAAATTGTGATGAAAGAAGGTGATGTAAGTGTGAGGGAGAGAACGAACGGAGAGTTACAGTATTAGAAGGTTGAGGAGGGGAAAAGTTGAAACATTAAGAGAGGAAAGGAAGAAAGGGTGGGGGTGGAGGAAAGGCAGAGGAACTGAGGATAAGAGGGAAATGTATTTAAAACAGAAGTGATGGGTAAAGAAAGATGGGAAACCACGAGAGGAGATAGGGAAGATGGGAAAGAGGGAAGGGAAGGAGAAAAGAGGTATTTGGAGTGTATTAGCTACTAGTCATGAGTGGGTCCTCACCTACATGCACTCGCCTATCTATGGTTGCATAGGTCAAACTTTAGCTCCTGGCCCTGCCTCTTCGCTGGTCGCTACTGGTTCAGTTTCTTTCCTGGCTTCGAGATTCTTATCGTACCTCCTCTTAAAGCTATGTATAGATCCTACTCTACCACTCCACTGTTCAGGCCGTTCCACTTCCTGACTACTCAAAGACCGAAGAAATACTTCCTAGCAACTCCAATCTTCATAACTTTGCTCTTCCTAGGGTAAATTCAGTAGCCACTTCTCAAATGAGAACTATATCTTGCCTTTCCTGATTGTCACCTACTTGTATTCTCATCATTAGTTTCATATCTGAGAACAGGGACACCTTTGACTCTATCCCTTCTGTCATGCCATTCATATAGTATACAAGAAACAGCACCGGCCCTAAGACTGACCCGTGTGGAACCCCACCCGGCACATGCGCCGGGTGGGGTTTCACACGGGTTCCATTCCTACATCTTGTCACGTACCATCACTCGTTGTTTCCTTCCTGTTATGTATGCTTTGATCCATTGTAGTGCTTTTCCTGTTATTTCTGCCTGCCCCTCAAGCTTTTGTACCAGTCTCTTCTGTGGTACTGTCAAAAGCCTTCTTACAGTCCAAGAATGTAATATACCCATCCCTCTGTCTCCTGTCTTACTTCTGTTACTTGTCGTAGAACTCCAGTAGGTTTGTGACAAAGGATTTTTTTTTGTCTCTGAAACCGTGCTGGTTGTCTTGTATGAGCCCACTCCTTTCTAGTTGCTCCACCACTCTTCTCCTGATAAGCTTCTCCATGACTTTGAGTATTATACATGTCAGTGTCACTGGTCTGTAGTTTAATGCTGCCTGTCTGTCTCTCTTCCTAGTAATTGGGACTACATTTGCTGTATTCCACACGTCTGGCTGATGCCCTTTTTCGAGAGAGTTGTTGAAGATTGTTGCTAGCGGCACACACACAGTGTCTGCTTCCTCTGTCAGGACTCACGGAGAGATGCTATCTGAACCCACTACCTTCGAAGTATCTAATTCATATAGCAGTTTTTTTCACCTCGGTTATGTGTAGTGTGTCCAGCACTTGCTAATGAAAGGCTTCCAGCAACCCGCCTCGGCTTGCTGGAAGCCTTTCTGTCTCCTCCGAGAATAAATCCCTAAATCTTGTACTGAGTTCTTCACATACCTCCTGGTTATTCCTTGCGAACTCCTCTCATTCTTCAACCTTCTTACCTGGGTCCCGACTGTTGTCTTCCTGATGTGGCTATATAACAACTTTGGGCCTGATTTGACTTTCGATGCTATGTCATTCTTAGATTGCCATTGATCCTCCCTCCTTATCCATGCGTACCCGTGTGTGTATGTGTGTGTGTATGTGTGTATGTATGTATGTATATGTGTGTGTGTGTGTGTGTTAGCACAAACACTTATTTAAATTTAATTCGTCTGACGCTACACGTGCCTAATGTTTATATTTTCATGGGATTTTTTCCACCAAATCATTTATCTAATTTAGAAAAGTAATCTGTGAAAAACGGAATCCAGAAATCCTCTCTCTGTAAATTTTTTTTTTTTTTACCCTATTTATATTTTACCTCTTTTTAGATTAACGTATTACAGAGAACTTCATTAAAAGTTATTTTGACTTCCATTAAGGTCAAATGGCTCATGCAGTTTTTGTATTCACATTTGCAGGTTGTTGCAGTAAGTAACTACAACAAGGAAGAGCTTGTCTCTCGCACTTTAACAGAGGACCGAGCCTCCACTACTTACGTCGAATAACCCACACGGGCTTCGTGCTTCACATAAAAGAAATATAGCAGGATGTCAGTTGTCAGATGTTCGATCCACTTTGTCTTTCACTGTTTTCCCCAGATTTATTTTTACATTAATGTTTCTTAATGAGACAACTCTAAAGTTTAAAAGGTCAGCATAATCAATTTTTCTAAAGAATCGGCACAGTGTTCAACGTTTTCTATGTAGCGTCGTGACTATTATTCATTTCCTTACTAGTTTAGTGTACGCTGCAAACGTTATTAGAATTCTGTGTCCAGCTGGGGACTTTTTACTGTGATTTTTAATATTTGTTTTTGTTGTTTAATTCTATGAGTTTCTCTTCAATACTGTCATGTATCTTGTCTGGTCTTTTTTCATTTGTTGGGATTAAAATTGAACAACCATCTTTTCTGACTTTGCCCATTATTTTAACCTTCCAAATATTTTTTTTTCTTTTGGCGTCTGTGTATCATTCATCTGTGCAGTACCACGTCAGTCCCTGCAGGCGAGAGAAATATTCAGTGTGCCCTTCCTTCGTTTCCTCTTTATTACATCTGTTTCTCTTTTTCTTCTGTTTTGCGAGTCAAAATATTTCGTCTCTGAAGCGATGTTGATACTGTCTGAAGAATCCACATCTCAGGTGGTGTTCTGATACAGATAGTATATTGATTTAACATTTGTCTACAGCATTTACCAATGGACGCTTGTCACTGCTATCGATCTGGAGTTAAGTTATGTCTATTACCTTGAATATCTATATTATAAATACTGCTTTCCTGATGTCAGGTACATGGCCTGATTTAAGCTAGCCTATTGTTCCATGTTGATGTTGCTCCTCCTAGTATTCATGGCAACATGCGGTATGAGGCCTTTGTTGTCTAGTTACTGCAAGATTTTTCAGTGCTAGTTCTAAGCTGTTTTCCCTTGCATTTACTTATCTGGAGTTCATCCATATACAGTTGTGTTCATGTTTTGAGAAAAAGATCAAAAAGGCACAATACCTTGACCGGAAGAATATATTTGTGACTTTGTAAATGGTCCAAGACGGACCGAAACGTCGTCCTAAACTTTTCTACGTGGGGGTTATTTGTGTATGCTATGAGAACTTGTATTGAGTGTTTTGTACACTTCCTCATCACTGTCCTTGAGTTAGTCTTCGCTTTTCACTATTAAATCTGTAAATCTCATTTTCCTTCCTATGTGGGTGTGGAATATGTTACTAATTCTGCTTTACTGGTAAAAAAAAAAATCTAGCTCTCTCTTCACATTCTGATCCTAGTGTACATATATATTTCCAGATATTACTTGGTATTATTTCGAAGGGTTAATATCCAGATGTTTGGTTGCACAAGTATCTAATCTATATATTCCATCGATTTGCGACCTTCCCTGTAAAAAAAAAAAAAATATTTCCTTCTCTATACTGTTTATGGTATTTTGCACGTTGTAATCATGTCTCCTCTTGAGTTATTTATTTTAGTCTATGCCTTACTGCCTTACCACTCTGGAGTCATGTTTTCTGCGTTTATCTTTGGCACCTTTTAAATATTTATCCACTGGGAGAGTTGATTTTATTGTAGGTGATCGTTTCTCTCTCTCTCTCTCTCTCTCTCTCTCTCTCTCTCTCTCTCTCTCTCTCTCTCTCTCTCTCTCTCTCTCTCTCGTGCCTCTCCTTCATTTCTTTGTCCTCTGTGCATCCAAGTGTAAAGGTCACTGCGAGAATCACAAACTCAAGGTCAGTACACCTGCTCTGGCACATGCTTTAAAATGCATGTCACGCTGCTCATGCCGGCGTAGGTTAGTGTCTCGTGTCTGGCCTGCATTATCTGAGTCTGGCCTGCATGGTGAGAGTCTGGCCTGCATGTTGTGAGCTTGTGCTACATAGTCTGGGCTGCACTGTGTGAGCTTTTTTTCTTCACTCTGAGAGTCTGCTCTACATGGCGTGAACAACACAATGCAATAAACTGGGGACTTGTGTCTGGCAGCGCTGGAAGCATCATAGTTCCTCACGGCGTCATTATCCCCACGATCGTTGTGCATGTTACGAGATGGCATGCAACTACGATGGTATCCCCACGCTCACTGTGTTATCGAATGCAACGACGTTAATATCTCTACGTTCACTGTGAATATTGCAGGGTGGGATGCTACTCTAAGTTAGGGTAGATTAATGTAATAAACCACATTCAATTATAACATCAATAACACATATATGAGATATTATCTTTAACTAACAGAGGATAACATGGTAAACCATGGGGGTGACAGTGGGAGCAAATATAGTTCAAACACCTATGAGTATATTTTAGTATCCATTGATTTTTTTTTTAAGTCACAGTAAGAAAAACTCATTTGCTTGCTAGGATAAATTTCCCTCAAAGATGGGTACGAATCCCCCTAGCCACAGCTCAAGGCTTCTTTTTTTACCCCAGATGGGTTAAGGCCTTATTAAATTTATACTGCTCAGTTCTGTTTGCCATGACTCACTACATCGTAATAACATGATTGCACACAAACCACGGGACTGGTGGAGTTCGAACCCATGGAGTTACATGCCATGGGATCGAACACCACCCGTTCCGTGTTTTTTTTCTGGTTTCCATATTACGAACCGGATGTAAAGGCTTTTGATGTGTACAAGTGGTGAAGTCTGTACAAAATGCTATTTTGTATATCTTTCCACTACACATTATTAGAGATTAGACAAGAATGCCCTGGCAAATATACATAAAAGGATGACGATGCTGATCCCCTGTATCAGAAACCTGTACTACGAAGACAGGCTGACGGTCCTGAATTGTGAGGATATGTTTCAGGTGTACGAATGTAAAATAGGAATAAATAAAGGGGGATATAAAAAGCATGTTTAAAATATATAGCCAAGACAGGACTTGAAGCTATGCATTCAAGGTAGGAAAATTTGGATTTAGAAAATGTTAATAAAGTTCTTGTTTGCCAGTAGACTTGTGGATGAATGGAACAAATTCTAAAGATGCGTCACTGAAGCGACGCAAGTCGCACCCACATCAGTAGACGTAGCTGGCTGTGAGTTGGACCCGCCTGGCGTGGGTCAGCAGACCCGAAGTGCTCCACTATTCTCGTGTACTGAAGAAAAACCTTTCAAACGAGGTATACCTTGATTCCAGTGGTGAGCTCTCAATACAGAGAATGGGAGTTTCCCTCCCTTAACCTTGGATCTAATCTGATCGTCTCCCATTTCCCACACACCGCATGACCCCCACGGATTTAGTGCGCCTCTCATGAATGTAATAATCCCATAACGAGTGCAAATCTGTGTCGATTGAACGACCGTCGGCGGATGACTCGCCTCTCTTCTGCGAATGGGAATGAAATTGGTGGTTTTTATCAGGCGTAATTGGCGTAGAAGTTGCGATCAAGTGCGAGAACTACGACCCGGGTGGTTACAAGGCTCAGGTGATGCTGGGAGCAGTCGCTCTGTCGAAGATGATTTCTTTCTGTGGCGAGATGATGACGATGTGTGTTGGTGCTGTGGTTGTTGTTGTGATTATTGTCGTGGTTGTTGATGCGAAACGCTAAACCCATAGGGGGGAGACGACGCCTGGGAACTACCAATCAACATGTGAGACACCCACCCACCCACCCCAGGCCAAGTGTCTATCGACAAGTGCCTTTGAAAGCTAGTAACTACTACTACACACACAAAAAGAACCGTGATATTTTATTATACAATTTAACCACACTGAGGACTGACTAATTACAGGGTTCCTCGTGACGTATTAATTTCATCTTTAAGGAAGACTTTAAATCAATACACGAGACTTTAAGACTGTGATTTTCACATTAAGAAATGATTTGGAATTCATTCCTTTTATAGTGGGGGAAAAAATGTGCATTCTGTACACAAACTAAATGTAACCAGAAATATTTTATATAATATTTTTGAAAGAGTGGACATGGGAGGCATTGGTCAATTAAAAATATTTCTTCCATGAATTACTGACGGAAGAAAAATTTAGCCCCCATCTACCAAGAAACTCACCTCAGAGATAGTTTAAAAACTAAAGATCATAAGAATAGCAAAGCACTGCAGTAGACCTACTAGTAGTAGGAATAAAAAAACGTATGCAACACTTCGAACATTTTATTAGGAGTCGTTTCGCCCAAGGGAGCTCTTTCATGTGTTGGGATTGATAAAAACCTCAATAGTCCGAAACATCTTCAAATAAAATTTCTTAATATTTTTTTTTTCATTGGTGTCAATATTCGCACAGTGTGGGAGTATTGACAGAGGTAGCAGGAGGGCTGCTGGTGTATGCTAACCAGGCCCTACAAACTTACACTCGTCCTATCGTGACCAGGATCTGAACCTGGGTTTTAGGCACCTCAGCACGATGTACAACTTTACGATCATCGCTACGCCGATCACATGTACATGTACTCAGGGTACTTATACTGAGAAATACACCTCCATGGTGTGTATGCACTCTGTGAATTCAATTCGCTTGAGAGGTTTCTGATATAGTATAGAAAATAAAATAGCTCTGACGATGTGAACACGTGTAAATTACACAAGAATACGGAATGCTACATTCCCCGCAAATCTAGAGTCTTGTCTGGACGTTATTTACCTTAATAAGTCGGTAAAATTGGCTCTTGTCGACTAGTTTTCAGAAATGGTATTGAAGTGATCAATATTTATTGGCAAAGTAATCATTTTAATGGTCCAGTTATGTCCAAGCTAAACGCCGTTTCAAATTTTGAGTGAAGCAATCTGGATATCAAACTTGCTTCTATACTATTAATGCTATCGCACTTAAAACTAATACTATTGGTGTTTAATACTATTTCTAGTACCTCTAGCACTACGACTATCGGCCTTAGTTACTACTACTACTACTACTACTATTATTACTACCTCCACTACCCCTACTGCTACTGCTGTTTCTTTTACTACTACTAATACTATTATTATTACTACCATCTCAACTACCGACACTACTGAGCTAGGTCCTGGGCAAGTCTCCTAACACCTGCCCTATGTTACCTGGTAGTTACTAGAGACGTGGGAGTTAGCTGACTGCTATGGGTCTCATCCTGGGAAGGACCCAAAGCGAACCCCAATGGAAATAAGCCACTTTGAATGGCTTTATTGGATTATCCTGGGTTAATAATCTTAAAAGAAGATCTGTTAGTACTACTACTAATACAAGTATCACTAATATTACAACTGTTACTACCACCACTACTACTATAACTATTCCTACCACCACTACTACTATAACTATTCCTACCACCACCACCACCACTATTGGTCACTACCACTACTCATCTGTTAAAATCCATGAAAATCAGTGAAGCATGACACACGTACACAAAAACCAAGTTGGGTATTCATACATACACGCCCATACATGCATGTATTCATGACAGCACTTTACCTTGATGAAGCGACTTACATAGTCGCTGATCTACAGGCTACAGAGCCAATCTACAGGTAGATTTTACAGGTACGGCTTTCAGATGTATGTAACAGATGTCCCCTGCATGTACAGCTAACAGATTTTATCTGCAAGTACAACAAACAGATAAAGTTTGCAGGTATAGCCAAGATATACAGTGTATAGGTCCAGCCTTCAGTTATTGACTACAGGTAGAGGCAATATATAAAAAAATACACATGCAGAAAAGAGGATAAGTGTTTCCTGACGCGGGTCTTTGTCATGTGATGACCCGCCTCTAGAGCTTTTGGTCATCTGACCGAGGCCTTCCGCTGGCTTACCGATTAAGTGTTGAGGAATTCTAGCCCTGAGCTCTCAATGTTCTGAAACTCTACATCTCTTAAACGTGAATTAATGCGCTATAGATGGACGTGCAGAGTCAGGAATCTCCCTCTCCTCTTCAAATAACGCAAACAAAATTAGTTTCATGTCACAGACTCGACGCATTCTCAGACTATCAAACACAATGGGAAAGCTCCACCGATAACACCAGAAACATTACATTTCCGTCCGATGCGCACCCAACCATAGCTTCTGGGAATGAATGAGATACAGTAGGCCGCGCTGGCCTTCCGAGATCATGTCTTTGAGCTATACTAACGGGGCGCAGGGTAGCACTTTACCCCGGAGATATAAAGTCTCCAGGGAGCTTAGAGTCGCGGCGAGAGGTTTATTGTGTAGCAGGCAATGTTTATTCCCACCTCGAGATCAACAGTCCTAAAGAGAGAGCTAGAGTGAGAGTGAGAGTGAAAGCGAGTAGTGTGCGGGAAGGAAAGGGGAGAAAAGAACATAAGCTGAATAAAAAGGCAGTCTTTCAAAACACTTACCTGGGATTTTTAACGCTGTGAATGCAAGCTTATTATTCTGTAATTCTACCAATTCTCATTACGTTTTTACTACATGTGATTGAAATTTCTTTCTCTTCTACTGTGACTTGAAGAGAGGCAATTAGTGCCTGGTTTGACGTGTCAAAGATCGTCACTTCATTTGTCCTCCCTGCAGTGCCTCATTTGAGATTTTTTTTAATTAATCTCATGGTGTATAAAAAGGATATTTATTTTTATACACTATTTTGTGTACCTCAGTATTAAAGTTAGGGTTAAGTGGGTAGTTGTCTGTGACTGTAATGACTGTGTAGTGATTATTGTATAGTGATTAGTGATTATTGTATAGAGATTATTGTATAGTGATTATTGTATAGTGATTATTGTATAGTGATTATTGTATAGTGATTATTGTATAGTGATTATTGTATAGTGATTATTGTATAGTGATTATTGTATAGTGATTATTGTATAGTGACTATTGTATAGTGATTATTGTATAGTGATTATTGTATAGTGACTATTGTATAGTGATTATTGTATAGTGATTGTGTAATGATTGTATAGTGATTGCCCGGCTCTGATACGAAGTCAATTGAACGTATTTAAAATTCATTCTAATTTAAGCAACGTTGTATCCTTGAACTCAAAAAATCATTCAGCCTTGCAACATCAACAAATAAACTAATACGACATCCGCAACGCTAACAAAAACAAAACAATAAAACTGAAGCAAGGAATCCCACTGTGAAAATAAACACGTTTCGTTACCCTGGGTTCTTTGTGGCATTCTCTCTCTAATTAAATACTTTCACACCAATGTTTACATCCACGTAAAAATAATATGAAGAACCCTCTAGTGTATTAATAGAGACAGGCTGTAGTGTTTTGTGCAGTGTGTGTGACGTAGGATATAAACTGTGTAGTGCATGTGTGTCATAGGATGTAAAGTGCTGTGTAGTGCATGTGTGTCTTAGGATGTAAAGTGCTGTGTAGTGCATGTGTGTCATAGGATGTAAAGTGCTGTGTAGTGCATGTGTGACATAGGATGTAGAGTGCTGTGTAGTGCATGTGTGTCATAGGATGTAAAGTGCTGTGTAGTGCATGTGTGTCATAGGATGTAAAGTGCTGTGTAGTGCATGTGTGTCATAGGGTGTAAAGTGATGTGTAGTGCATGTGTGACATAGGATGTAAGTGCCGTGTAGTGCATGTGTGACATAGGATGTAAAGTGCTGTGTAGTGCATGTGTGACATAGGATGTAAAGTGCTGTGTAGTGCATGTGTGTCATAGGATGTAAAGTGCTGTGTAGTGCATGTGTGTCATAGGATGTAAAGTGCTGTGTAGTGCATGTGTGTCATAGGGTGTAAAGTGCTGTGTAGTGCATGTGTAACATAGGATGTAAGTGCCGTGTAGTGCATGTGTGACATAGGATGTAAAGTGCTGTGTAGTGCATGTGTGACATATGATGTAAAGTGCTGTGTAGTGCATGTGTGTCATAGGGTGTAAAGTGCTGTGTAGTGCTTGTGTGTCATAGGGTGTAAAGTGCTGTGTACTGCATGTGTGACATAGGATGTAAAGTGCTGTGTAGTGCATGTGTGACATAGGATGTAAGTGCCGTGTAGTGCATGTGTGTCATAGGATGTAAGTGCCGTGTAGTGTGTAGGCTAAAAAAAAGTATTAAATAGTGTCGACAGAGGTTGTACAGCGTAACAGTCAAATGCTTCTCCATTAAAAAAAATAAAACGATTTCTCTTATTTATGACGACTTTGCAGACTGTGACCTTTTCAATACCGGGCAGATCTAGAGCAGACTGTGACCTTTTCAATACCGGGCAGATCTAGAGTAGACTGTGACCTTTTCAATACCGGGGCAGACCTAGAGTAGACTGTGACCTTTTCAATACCGGGGCAGACCTAGAGCAGACTGTGACCTCTCAAATGAAGATTTTCATCTTATATCTGTGTTTTTAACATGATAATGCTAAGTCTCTCCTTGTTAATCATGCTGTCCTCGACATGCATTACCGTGCGTGTGAAAACCTGAACGAAATTTCGTTATGCGACCCACGTATACTATCCACTATCATATGCTTTTTCTAAATCCATAAATACAATGAAAACTTCCCTACCTTTATCTAAATACCTAACCTAATCATGTGAACATGAGAATAGTATACAATACCGAGAGAGACTGACCACCTCAAAACTGTCTTTTAGGGTAATGGACTGATTGCATAGTCTTTATATCTCAATTGCTTCTGCTGCCTCTGTATTCGACTGAAGAAGCCTACTATGTATGTAAAACGATTAGGAATGAAGATGCCTAATTGTTACATATGTGTCTTATCAATTAATCAAACCTGACCTGACCTAACCGGGAACAAGAAATATTAATTTTTTTCTAAAATTTCAAGCATGCAGCAATGTACCCTGTTCTGACTGAAGAACGGGTTATATTAATGAGAATTTACATCAACCAATACTTAGTAGCTATAATCATTGTTATGATTTTTAAAGAGGTGGACCGGTAAGCCAGCGGAAGTCCTTGGTCAGATGGCCAAAAGCTCCAGCTGCGGGTCATCATACGACTAAGACCCACGTCAGAAACGCTTGTCCATGTTTCCTGAAGAAAAAAAAATTAAATGCGGATTTAAACTTCCAAAAAATGCAGGATTTTGACTGTACGAGACGGTAATATATCGGTATAATAGCACTAGAAGACGTTTCGCTCACGAGGGCCTTTATCAGTTCATGAAATGAGAAGTCCCCAGTGCCCGAAACGGATTTTAGTACAATACCGTGACCCCCGTATTGTGACATTATCATCAGAATTTTGTCCCACGAAGGCGGAGTGTTCGTCACTCTTAATGCAATGAGTAGCCCTTCGAGGGAGGTAGGTGCCTTGTTGCCAGTGAAGGGCTCTTGGCCCCTGGAATTGGAGCTACCATCCCCTTTGGATCGGATCTGATTACCTCCTATTTCATCAGGTACAGTATAACTCCTACGAGTATACTACAACTCCCCATAAATGGAATAATAATAATTAATAATAATAATAATGCACTGATTGACCTCTTGACAAAGGATATATACTCAGAGAGGTATATTTCTCTCAGCGTATATACGCTGAGAGTTGGCATTAATCCCTATTTTAGGGATTAAAATATTCATGTCTGGCAGTGAAAAGGTTACGTGCTTCCTTAATGACCCTCGTGTAGTCGATAAGCTGTAAACCCGATTAGCCCACCAATGAACCTCTTGAGAATGGATTTAATCCTCTTTTATTAGAGGATTTATTCCGCTAGGGCGACGTAATATTTACATTCGATATTTTGACTTCCACAGTTTGATATCACTAGATAGCTTGACATCATAATTCTGACCTCTCGATTCTTTAGTAAAAACAGCCTTACTAGATAGCTTGGCTGTTTAGACAGCCTGATTACGTTAGATAAATGAATCTCGTTAAAAATCTTGATCACGTTAGATATTTTAGCTCGTTAGGCAGTGTTGCCACACAAGGCAGTGTTGCCACACAAGGCAGTGTTGCCACACAAGGCAGTGTGACTTCCTTAGAATAAATTTTACATGAAATTTTTTTATTTTTCTGGCTAATTTTAATGTTTTGGGCTCACTAATGTAGACAGTTTAAGCTCCATAATATAGAGGTAGTTTGAGCTCACTATTGTATATCCTTTTGAGCTCGCTAAATAGTCAGTTTGTGCTCGTTAATGTAAATACAGTGGTCCCTCGGTTTTCGTGCATCTCCAAACTCGAACATTTATATAAGTGTATTTTCGTAAGTGCTGTTGCAAGTGTATTTTTGGGGGTCTGAAATAGACTAACCTACGTGACATTATTTCTTAAGGAAGTAAATTCGTTTGGTAATGGCACTTGAGCAGCATTCTGGAACGAATTCTCGGCGAAAACCGAGGGACCACTGTAGTTAGAACTCGCTAATGTACGTAAATTGCACTCTTTAATATAGATACAGAAGAATGTTAGAGCTCACTAGTATAGAGAGAGTTCGAGCCTACTAACACATACTTTTGGGTTGATAAAGCAGCATCATAGACATTGAATATATCGCCCATCCTGTGAAGCCATCTATGTGCGAACGTTTGAACTATGAACAAACCAAACGTGTTTATCAGTGACTCTCGAATTAGTAATTTGAATTATTTTATTAGTATTAGTAGTAACAATAGTAGTAGTATTGGTGGCAGCGGTTATAAAAGTTGTGCTGGTAGGAGTCCACCTTCCTGGTAGAAATACTTGCACGCTTCTCAGTAGGAAGTGTAGAAGGCTTTAACTACTTCCATGACACACATACACACACACACACACACACTCTCTCTCTCTCTCTCTCTCTCTCTCTCTCTCTCTCTCTCTCTCTCTCTGGCCAGAACTTGCACCAGATGTCATTCACCCGAGACGCTAATGAGACGCAGCGTAAAATGAAGCTTTAAAAACCAAGGTAATTACCTTGAGTTTTTCCTTTGGCCCCCAATCAAGCGCCCCCGAGTATGATTTTTGTATATAGTTACATCAACTTGCTGCCTCGAGGCGGCTCACAGGACAGAATTTGCAGCCTCGAAGTCTGACTATTTAGGCCCGACATCAGGAAAAGTTTTGATAGGAGTTTGTTGCTTTTGAATAGTGTGTTAGCAACCGGTTGTCAAAGGCTCGTGTCAATAGATACCTGTTTTTTTTGTGTGGTGTGTTAGTTACTAGCTGTCAAAGTCAGATGTCGATAGATACTTGGCTTCTTATGTGTGTGTGAGAGAGACAGAGAGGAAGGAGAGGGAGAAAAATTAAATAAAAGAAGATAAACAGCGTATAGCCAGGAATATTTAACATGAAAGATCAAAATTAACACTGACAAAAATAGTCCATGAAAATATTGGCAATAAATAGATGAATTAATTTTAATTAAAAGAAAAAAAAACGCGAGAAAAAGACACAAAGGAACTAACGAAAGTTAAAAGGAAAATTAATTATTTATTAAATAAACGGAGCGTGGGGCGGACGAGAAAGGTCGATAATTAGAAAGATATTGATATTATTTTGACTATGAAAATTGCTGATGTCGATAATGATATTGAAGATATTGATATTATTATTATTGATTATATTGAAGATCATTATCTTCAATATAATCAATAATAATAATAATATTATTGATATTAATATTATTGATATTAATATTATTGATAATATTGAAGATAATATTAATATTATTAACGCTATTGATATTAACATTACTGATGATGATACCATCGATAACAATATTGGTAATAATGATAAAATTACCCTCTGTGTCCTTATATTTTTTGTAACGTCTTTACAAAGCTCCTGGAGAGCGAAACGTTGCCACAATAAAATTTCACTTTAGTTGCATCTGTGTCCTTTTAGGTAACATTATTTATTCCATTGATGTCATAAAATTGATGCTAATGGTAGCGATGATAATGATTGTACTAATGATAATATTAATGGCTATAATGTTACTGATAATGATTTTGATAGTGTTGTGTGCTTCGTAACAACACAGACAACAGCAAACAAAGCAGACAGATACAAATTTATCAGTAAATAACATAAGGAACAAGGCTCCATTTAACTCAACCCAAAATATAATACCAACGGCTCTTTGCAAACAACGCAAGCGATAAAATAGCAAATGCCCAACAGAAACAACAAACAAGGCTCCAACAAACACAGACAACGATGGAAACAACGAACGAAAAAGGTTCCATCAAACACAAACAAGGCTCCAACACACACCGACAACAACAAATCACATTACAAACAACAGCCAAGACTAGCAACAAATGCACCTGACAAGAAGCAGCAGAAGCAGTGAAAACAGGAGAAAAAAGTAAAGACGGGACGGGAAAAGGTCGGAGATGGAGGGGAGATGGAGGTGAGAGAGGGGAAGCTAGCAAGAAAGAAGCAGCAGCAAAAGATCGAGAGAATGTGATATGTAAATGAGGCTAGGATTCCTTTTGCCAATACAACCGCCACCAATAATATTGTGGCCTGGCAGAGGGCGATATGGAGGTGAGGAGAGGCAGCAGCAGGTCTCCTTGCATGGTGGGAGCAAAGTAAGATCCAATGGGGAAGCTGCAAGATAGATGGAGGGACGAGAGGGGAAGAATACATAATAGGTAGAAGACATGGGGAGGAAATGAGAGTGAGAGAGAGAGAGAGCGGATGTTGACGAGTGAGTTTTTATTACTGAAGGAACTTGGGTATCAGCAGCGTGCTGATACCCATCTATTATATGATAGTTAGCTTTTCTTCCCACTGTTTAACTATGTTTTCCCGTCATTCCTTCACTTAGGATATCAACTAATTAAATCAGTTTAACCTGCGAGATTTCATTAAGGCGATGATGATATCGTTAAGCACTCCGCTGTGGATTCAATAGTTAATTGAGATTAAAATGATTGGTTCCAGCAGAGCTAGAGTTGGGAGATGGTTATTACTTAGCAGTTGCTTAGTAACTGCCATCTTCCTGAATGGTATATATCACTAGTGTGATGCTGAGACAGCTAGAGGGAGGCTAGGAATAAGTGAAGGAAGAGATGGTACAGTGTGTAGTGTCAGGGTTGTGTGTGGTGTCAGGGTTGTGTGTAGTGTCAGGGTTATGTGTAGTGTCAGGGTTGTGTGTGGTGTCAGGGTTGTATGTAGTGTCAGGGTTGTGTGTATTGTTAGGGTTGTGTGTAGTGTCAGGGTTGTGTGTATTGTCAGGGCTGTGTGAAGGGTAGAAGAGGAAGGGGTGGTACAGGAAAGATGGGTGGAAATTTTGGGAGGGGATTTATTTGGGTGTCTAGTGTTAGGTCATTTATTATAAATATTTCTAGATACAATGCATTGCACTGATACCTTTTACTCAACACTCGAATACTTCCAGAGCTCTGGATTTTCCTTTACACACTGCCATTCTGCCTAGAGTCCGACTTCCAGTAGGCCTAGAAGAGTTTCTAACACAACTGCATAGCCATTTTTCGCAAGATGCAACCCAAGATGGATCAGTCAGCTAATGGTTGTGCAGGGGAAGCAGTGGTCTCAAGACAACGTAGCCTCACGGTTGTTTAGTTAGGTTTCTCGGGAAACAGGACAAGTGTTTCCCGACGCAGCTGGAGATTTTGGTCATCCGACCGAGGCCTTCCGCTGGCTTGTCTCCCTCAGTGGTTTCACCACTGTTGGAGACAAGTTAGAGGGGACTGTTTTCTCGTTGTAGTGTGAGGGTTGTCGGATGGTTAGAGGAAGAGAGGTTAGCAGAGAGACATACACGAAGACATACAAGCAGACGCACCGCAGATTACTGGGTAACTATCATCAGCAGTCCATTCATAGGGTCAACGGAATTACCATTTATACATTAACACTGTTTTTCCATTCTGCCATTGAACGAGTCATGTGATTAAGACCTGAAGAATGGGTGGTGTGATGGCATGTCAGTGTATAAGATTGTATATATTACAATGTCAAAACGCTCTTCACAGAAATATGTAATTTATATTTTATAAAGATGTGTAAAGAATATAGAAAAAAATAAAATGAGTGTAAGATCTAGCGTATTATCTCCTCTCTTTTCAACTAGAATCATCAAACACGAATGTATACAATGTAACCGGGGAGGCTATTTAAACATAATATTTATTATGACGCTAATAGCTTGGCTCACAGAGTTGGAGTAAAAACACAGTGTTTCAGTGCTGTATGACCCTAGTGGTTTTAGCGCTTAGTTATGATTGTAATAATACAACTTCAGCGTTTCATCCAAGGCTAGACTTTTTCCAGCCTTTATCCAGGTGTAATAGTAATACAATATTCCGAAAAAATAAGAATGTCTTGTACTCTACTGGTCGGCTCAAGTACCTATTAGCAACGAATTCTATAATTTGGAGATATTGTTTTGACATTTCGGTCCCTCCTTGCGCCTTGATGTCTGTCCAGGATAAATCCAGTCATTGTCTAACTTTTTTTTTCCCTCCACATTGAGATGTTGCTTACTAGTAGGTCTAGTAGGACTAGTAGGCCTCTCTAGTGAGAGAGACGTGTCACCCCCAAACTAGAAAACTCTAGACAGCGCAAGAAAACTATCCTGCTGAAACAGTCTTCAGCTATTCCTAGGAAGAGGATATTCTCACAATACCAGAGTCCTTTAGCTCTCCATCCAGCCGTGGGCTCAACACAAGGAAGTCACTGCTACACTGAATTTTTAAAAGATAACCTACCCACTCATCCCAGAGTCTCCACCATCCGTGCTCAGCTCACCTCTGATTGGACAGGTTGTCTTAGGACTATAACCAAAGTGCATTTCAGAAGCGCCATTCTTCTATCTCATCTGAAAACTGGTGATAGACCTTTCCCTAACATAGGCAGTCGGGTCCTAGCCTAGATACCACAAACAATATACTCAGATACACACACACATACACATACACACACAAATATACACCAGGCCTAGTGTCTAATCGTCATGTGCCTTGGACAAAATGATAACTAACTAACAAGAACCGCACGCAACACACAGGCTGAAACACTTCAAAGCACAGCAAACAACACACGACGGCTATTACCCGTCACAGCCCAGCACGCACCACACAGGCTGGAGCACACCACAGCCCAGCACGCAACGCAGTCTGGAACACTTCAAAGCACAGCACGCATGCCACACAGGCTGGAAAAACACCATAGCGAGCAGGCAACACACTCTGAAACACTCCAAAACAAGCACGCAACACGCCCGTTCTACCTCTCAACTCCGGCTTATTCCCCAAATTTATGTGTGCAAAAAACGCGAAGAAAATGTATATACGTATAAATGAATGTATAAAGCGATTTATTCGCATCTTCCGAATAAATTTATCACCGCGAGTCTCTCGCTCTCTCTCTTGGGGAAGTGGATCGCTGTATTCCAAATATTCAGACATGAATATCTGGAAGGTATTTCCACGTGTGATCACTGAACTAGCTGTTTCTAAGCACGACAAATATCACCTTGTTTGCATGTGCATGTCTGATCATATCGCAGGGGATTGATTTATCCAAGACATGAGCGGAATGTTTCATATTATTTATAGTTGATTTTTAGCGTGTCGTCAATTGTAGATTTAATAACAGATGTAATCACGTTAACCCTTTTGGGACCTAGTTCGTAGGCCTTGTGTGTATCCATATACTCTTGCTGCTTCGACGGCAAAATCTAAGAATCTTATCTTGCAACGTTGAGGGGGAGGGGAGAATAAAAGGTAGGGGAAGGAGTAAGAGTGAAGGGGAAGATAGAGGTTGGATAAGTAAGGGAAGGGGGTGAAGGAAGAGTGAGTAGAGGAAAGGATGAGGATTAGCCTCTATCCAGCGCTGGTGAGGGTGAATGGGTAAAGTGAGGGGAAGAATGGAGGGAAGAGAGAGAGAAAGAGGGGAGGGGGAGGAAGGCTTGGTTAGGAAGGAGGAAAGGGGAAGTGGGAGTCGAGGCAGCAAGCTTCTGTGCTTGCTTTTCAGGACATGCAAATTTTTCTCGTTTCATCTTGCCCGAGCACCAGGTCGCCTTCCCTCATGTGTGAGAGATGTGCTCAAGCTGCTACCACTACCACCGCCACTACTGATATCACCACCACCACCACTGACACCGCCACTACCATCACCTCTGCGTCGTGTGTTGCTAGACATCGTAAGTGACGTGTCTGCCTGCATTACATCTCCTTGATTCAGTGTCTTCCTTTGCCTCAGCACTTGTCAATCCCAGCGATTCTCGGAACTTCTCTCTTGTCTCTATTTCCTCTACAAGTTCGCGCTGCCCACTCTACAAGTTCTTTCCATCCGCTCCATAAGTTCTCCCTTCATTTTCATACCCTCAAGTTCAGCTGATGTGGTGAAACATGGTTACAAGAGCAGTTTCTCTTACGCTATTTACGGACACTAGGTCCAGTGTGGCCCAATCTTTGCTCTGAATGACCCACACCTATCACCTGGCGCTTTTTTAATTGTCACCACAGTATATAACACTGATAAGTCATGAATAACCAGACAGAGGTTGCCTAATCACTGATACCCAGACAACAGTTGCTTACTCACTGATACCCAGACAACAGTTGCTTACTCACTGATACCCAGACAACAGTTGCTTACTCACTGATACCCAGACAACAGTTGCTTACTCACTGATACCCAGACAACAGTTGCTGAATCACTGACACGACCTCGGGCCATTTCATTACCAAGCAGATCATCTGTTGACGATCTCTCCACGAGACACTTTCTTCTGTTTCCTAATGAGCAAACCACCAACACCTTGCTGCCATTTTTAATATCAACCTTCAATTAGATCAGTTCTCACTACTTAAATAGAAGGGCAGTTGTTACACAATTTACCGATTTATTCCTGATGCAGACTACAATTTTTTTTACAGTTGTTATTCAGGGTTGACTTCAATTAACCAATGTTTACATACAGTTAACTGGCCATGATAAAATAACATGAACGTGGAGTTCGCGTCTGCCAGCTTTCAGAGAACGAACCCAGTCTACTTTACTTCGTATTTTATGTTTTTGTTAAGCGTTCATACAGTGCTCCCGATTCCTCTTCCATGACTCAAGGAGATGTCTCATCAGGTCACGTTGCTTTCGACGCGTCCAGTTTTCTTAGCAGGTTCTTAACTTCACCCTCTGTTGTGATGTAAAGATTTCGCTTCTCAAATAGTCTGCTATGACTGTGTCGTCACCCTCTTCTTTATCTGCGAGTACTTCCTTGAAACGCTTGTGTGTGTACTCATATATTTGTACTCACAACTATTTGAGCTTATTTATTTTAACCTACTTGTACTCACCTATTTGTGGTTGTAGGGGTCGATTTTACGATCGAGTCCCTGTTTCTTAACACTTCAGATTCACACCCTCTCTTAGCTTCATGGGCCCTATCGTACCCGGTCTTATAACTATATATTGAGCCTGCCTCCAACACCACCTCACAGATACCACAAAGAGACTAAAGAAATATATCTCAACAACCCTGTGGCTTACCTGTGACATTACCTTCCAGCTGTGTCCCCAGAGTTCCCGTTTCTCGCCTCTCAAACAGCCTAACCTTACCTGCTTTATCAATAACCATGAGTATTTTGTATGTTATGTTTTCCCTGGTTCTCCTGCGCACGTGGGTGTATAGTAGTAGTAGTGGTAGTAGTTACTAGTTGCCAGAAGCACTTGTCGATAGACACTTGGCCTCTTTTGTTTGAGAGACAGTTGTGTGTGTGTATCTGTCTGTCTGTCTCATATTAGTCGGATGTAAACATTTTTTTTACCCGCAAATTTCTTGCTCCAGTTGCTGGGTCTTTTCTGTGAAATGCTGGAGAAAGCTGGAGCGAGAGCGGGGGAGCGGAGGGATAGGAAGAATGAGAGAGAGAGGAGAGAAAAGGGAAGGGAAGATGGTGTGAAAGAGAGGAAATGGGATGAGCGAGGGAAGGAAGGGAAAAGATCGGAACGGATGCAAAAAAAATGGGTGGTGGAAAAGAGAGAGAGAGAGATAAAAGATGGGAGAGTATGGCAAATTTGATGACAGGTAGGAATGGAAGAGGATAGAGAAACTGAGGGTAATACAGACGGAGGAGAGGAGGAAGGGAGAGATAGGATGAGAGGAGAAAAAGGAGGAGATACAGGAGAGGAAAGAGAGAGACAGAGAGATAAATATAACACTGGAAGTTTTTAAAATTCATTCTGTTGATGGCTTATGAGTCTGTCATTACATTATCAGTCTGATTTGCTTATCATTTGTATTTAAATTTGCTATCAATTTTATTACGATATTTTCTGTAAGTACCCATTAAGTTTTCGTATCACTTATATATATATATATATATATATATATATATATATATATATATATATATATATATATATATATATATATATATATAGCTGAGGAGGGTTGTTGAGGTGGTTTGGACATGTAGAGAGAATGGAACGAGACAGAGTGACTTCGAGTGTATAAATCTGTAGTGGAGGGAAGGCGGGGTAGGGGTCGGCCTAGGAAAGGGTGGAGGGAGGGGTAAAGGAAGTTTTGTGTGCGAGGGCTTGGACTTCCAGCAAGCATGTGTGAGCGTATTTGATAGGAGTGAATGGAGGCATATGGTTTTAATACTTGACGTGCTGTTGGAGTGTGAGCAAAGTAACATTTATGAAGGGATTCAGGGAAACCGGCAGGCCGGACTTGAGTTCTGGAGATGGGAAGTACAGTGCCGGCACTCTGAAGGAGGAGTGTTAATGTTGCAGTTTTATAACTGTAGTGTAAAGCACCCCTCTGGCAAGACAGTGATGGAGTGAATGATGATGAAAGTTTTCTTTTCGGGCCACCCTGCCTTGGTGGGAATCGGCCGATGTGTTAATAAAAAAAAAAAAAAAAAAATATATATATATATATATATATATATATATATATATATATATATATATATATATATATATATATATATAAATATATAAATATAAAATAAAGAGAGAGAGAGAGAGAGTCTACATGGGAGAACATGGGAAAGACAAAGACACGGAGATCCCACGGTGCATATCGAGGAAGATTAGTTACAGTCTAGCTACATCTAATTCTGTCTAAATAACTGAGTTATTTCTACTGCTTGTACTACTACTATTGCTATTATTATTAGCACCACCACCACTACAACTCTATCCTACATAGTTCTCTGATCCTTCTATGGTGGTGTCTGAGGTGAAGTAGGAATCTTATTATCTACAGGCAGCCTCTGCACAGTATTCTGATAAATCAGAGCTTTGCACAGTCGCACCCCCTCTCTCTCTCTCTCTCTCTCTCTCTCTCTCTCTCTCTCTCTCTCTCCTCTCTCTCTCTCTCTCTCTCTCTCTCTCTCTCTCATCGTTCGTCAGCCAGAATACGTGGCTGTCCCAGTAATTATTTTCCCTGTGGTGGCCGACATTAGGTACTGTAAGTTCGTTATCTGCTGTTCCTAAAACCACGAAGCTAAGTGGGTGGTCGTGACTTGCATTTGGCAAGGGTCGTAGGCCACCGTATTGAATTGACTTACCGGAGGCTGACGCCAGAAACAGGAAGTCTATGTGCATCCCGGCGCTAAGCGTTCTCTAGCAGACTGGATGTTCGCGATGTCAAGTGGCGGGGTGTAAAGGTGAGAGCAAATTTGTAACAAGCGTAACGAGGTCATTAGCAAAGAGAAGTAGCCAAAGTGAATTAATTTACATTGATGAGCACAGCATCTCTCTCATCTCTCATCTTTGCCCTCTACGCAACCTTGTCCGAATCTCTGTGAATGTTGTTGGCTTTGCTAATGTGCTTAAGCTCCTATGAAGGCTGCCACTGTTCTAACTTATCTGAGTCTTTGTCTAAATTTTTCTGAAGACTGACCGCTATTGTAGCATGTTTACTGTGTTAGGTGTTACAATGTTAAGCAGTGTTAAGTTTTAAGTTTTTTTTTACTAGACTGTGTTGCTAAGTTATTTTCAATAACATGGACAATTCTATCTCTATTATTGACTTTCAAAAATAAATTTTAATAGTGTGTGTGTGTGTGTGTGCGTGTGCATGAGCGTCTGTATATACGTGAGCGTTTGTGTTAATGATAACGCTCGTGTGTGCGCATGTACCTGTATGAGAAGGTCCTCATCTCTCTACCTCAACCTTCAACCCGCCTTTCTTCCTTCTCTCTACGCTCAACTCTCAGTTTCACCTCCTTAATGTTAAACCTTTTTCCTCTAGGCAGTGGTTCCTTCCGTCATAATATACACTTGGAAAATCCTAGAGGGATTAGTATCAAACTTGTACACGAAAATCACTATGAAAGCAAAAGACTCGGCAGACGATGCAACATTCCCCCAATGAAAAGCAGGGGCGCCACGAGTACACTGAGAGACAACACAATAAATGTCAGGGGCCCAAGACTGTTCAACTGCCTCCCAACATACATAAGGAGGATTACCAATAGACCCCTGGCTGTCTTCAAGAAGGCACTGGACAGTACCTGACAGTACCTGACCAGCAGGGCTGTGGTTCGTACGTCGGGTTGCGTGCTGCCAGCAGTAACAGCCTGGTTGCTCAGACCCTGATCCACCACGAGGCCTGGTTTCAGACCTGGCCGCGGGGGCGTTGACCAACGAAACCCTCTCCAGGTATACTCCAGGTATCCTCCTGCTGCTAACCTCACAGCCAGTTTACCCTATTCACTCCAGCCTCATCATCAAACTCCATATCAATTACTTCAAAACTCTCCTCCCCCTTCCCACGTCTCCTATTCTTTCACTTCTCTCCCATCTCTTTTCATCCCCTGGAATGCAGTCTGTCACCCCAAGATTTCGGACTTTGGGGAGGGAAGGCACGAGGGTCATCGCTCCTGCAACTTGGTCCTAGATCTGGTCTCCTTGCAGAGACCTTAGGGGCCATAATTGGTTTTTGCTACCTGTATATGTGACAGGTTAGATAAACAACTCCAGTGGAGGGAAGACAGTGTTGGGAGAGGACGATAAACACACTGGCCGTATATCTTAGAATACGTATCTTTGATGCGTACATATATGAACAGAGTGACGCTCATTGCAACTTAGATTAATAACATTTTAGAAATATAGATGATTTCGTGTAATTAAATAATGATAATTTGCAAAGAAAGTGATACTTGTAGAAAAGGATTCTGCAATTGTTAATGTAATATTTGTATTATGAAGCTGTTTATGGAGGTATATAGGTATATTCTCCTGTAGGATGAATGGCACTGGCCATGCAGTAGCATCTTGAAGCAATCATTATAATAATTCATGTTAAGCGGTAAACCCATGTGGGTCATTCGGTGCAAGACATAGTGGAGGCTTGATCCTCTGTCTGGTGAGGCCGAAAACCTTGAGACAAAAAAAAAATACTATCACCCTACTGCCTAACAATTAGTATGCTCCTTGCACTTCTTTCTTCCCCCTCTTCCGTTCCCTCCTCCTTCCCCTCCGCGGGTGGGAGAGGGCTGGAGGCATCGGAAGCCGTTCATTATGACTGACCAGACCAGCCGTGACGGTCATGGTCTTGACCCCCCCCCTCTACCCTCACCCTACTACGTCACCTCTACATAATCAACCCCAGTTCCTCGTCACCCCTTGCCCTTATCACACCTATAATGAAAATGAATGTTATAGGAATGCAATTAGAAGCCTGAGTAGATCTATAACCCACTATGATAACATGAACGTAGATAAGTATGTTTATGGAGGAACTTGCAATGTGAACAGACTTATTGATGTTGTAGTGGCCAGGCTTAGGCTTGGTTACAAGTACTTCTGGTAGTTTGGGAGACAAACAGATGATGATCAAACCAGTCAGGCATATGGTCACTGTCTTGAACACTGTGCTTATTGTCTACTTATTGAGGAATATAGAGATAGACATTATAATGACCTATGTGACATGTCAAGATATCTTATTAATGAAAACAAGATACCAGATATAACCCTTTTGAGGCCTAGTTCCTAGGCCTTTTTTATATCCATATGGTCTTGCGCTACCGTCCACAGGATGGATATGGGATGTACAATAAACTAGCCACTTCGGTGGCAAAATCTAATCTACCTTCTTTCCTCGTCCTTTCTTTCCCTCTCATCACCTTCCAATTCCTCTTCTAGTCAATTCTATCCCTTATCACCCTTTTCAACCCACTTTTCGTCACCGTTGCTCACCTCACATAGCCATCATCTCATCTGCCTCATTCGCTTCCATCTCTTCCCTTGCTTCTATTTTCCCCTTTCCGATTGTCCAACCTTTTACCCCTTCTGTTCTCTGACATCCGAACTCTTGTATCTTTCTAAACCCAGATTGTTCTTCTGCAATCCTACCTTCTATCTTTTTCTTAACTCTTTCACTAACGATTCTACTGCATGCTTTACCCGGAATTCTCAAAGGACTTATTCCTCTGTGATTCTCTCTCTCTCTCTCTCTCTCTCTCTCTCTCTCTCTCTCTCTCTCTCTCTCTCTCTCTCTCTCTCTCTCTCTTGCTGTCTTTCTTATACAAGGAAGCCATTCATGCTCTCTGTCACCACTTAGGTACCTCCTCTTATTTCATGAATATATTAAACAAATACACCAAATGCTCCAGAACTATATCCATACATGTTTTCTGCATCTCAGTCGCGATTTCATCTACCCTAACTGCTTTACCTCCTTTCAGCCATGTACATCAGACATGGGCGACACGGCCTTGAAAAATGATTGTGTCGTCCATTTCTACCCAATTGCCTCCTGGTTTTTGATGGTTTCACTTATTAACAGAAGGACCTCAAGGTCTATATGTAGCCCATGTGGTTTATCTGCATACCCTGGCGGCTTGGCCAGGATTCGATCCTACGTTCCCATGCCCAGCTCTGTGTGAAGTGAACACAGTACGCATCACTCTATCCATTGGACCACCATCCTTAAACACCAGGCGCCCAGCAGTACTAAGCGTGTTATCCCTGATGCAAGGACATTCGTGGTCATGGAGCCTCAGAGACTAATTTCAGCCTCATCCTGTTTCGTGTACCAGCCTCACGAGTAGTCTGTGTCAATAAATTCACGAAACAAGTGATTTTGAATAATTAATAGAACTGTATTTTGGCCAGGATTCAATCCTGAATAGTGATGCGTACTGTGTTCATTTCACTCAGGGCAAGGCATGGGAACGTAGGATCGAATCCTGGTCAAACCGCAACATTAGGAAACATTAGGACGTATTTCCTTAAGACACCTGCTGTTTTCGCTCATCTATCAGTAAAATAGGTACATGGGTGTTAGTCGACTGGTGTGGGTCGCATCCTGTGGACAAAATTAACCTAATTTGCCCGAAATGTTCTGCATATTCTTATAAAAAGGAACTTTCTATATAGTAGTATGTCATTGATGTCAGCTAGGCCTGTATACGTGTTTCCGCCATAGAACTCTCATTTAAAAATTGGATGGCCGCACATTGCGGATGTAATCAATTAAGGCTTGAAAATTCACAAGCCTAACTCACAGTTTTGTACCGGGTTAATATAGAGCTTAGGGTCATAAACACTGTCCTTTGCGACTCGTAAATACGGTGAGGGACAAACCTTATGGCTTCCTGTCTTCCTTGAGGAGTCAAGGGAGAGTAACAGAGGAAGGAGTGAGTGTAAGGAGCTACGAAAGATGGTAAGGAAGGACGGCTCAAGGTATATAGAGTTAATTAAGGGACTACGTGCGGCCAGCAGTAACAGCCTGGTTGATCAGGCCCTGATCCACCGGGAGGCCTGGTTGTGGACCTGGCCGCGGGGGCGTTGACCCCTGAAATACCCTCCAAGTAGACTCCAGGAATAGGAAGAGAAGGAAAAGGAAGGAGACTGAATTCTCATAACCATTAAATCATCACAATCATCATCGCCATCATCATTATCATCATCATCATCATCATCGTCGTCATTATCATCATCATTATCATCACCACCACCATCAAAGCTTTATTTCACTTTACAATTTCCTACAAAATTTCACAAGGCCCCCGAATATTTTTATGGGAAAAAATAAATTAGTTTTCCATTTTTCTTAAATCTCAGCTAAGGTAATTTGTTCGCTCCTCGATTTTCAGAAGCATTAGTGAATAAAAATGTAATTTATACCGGCCCTTCTGATTACATATATTCACCCTTTCCCTCTCTCTCTCTCTTTCTTATCTCTTCAACTGCTTCTTTTCTGATTTCTATTGTTCACAGCCTCTCTCACTTCCTCTTTCTCTCATTCTGTGTTTTTGTTTTAGTTTGATAATTATCTTTGTTCTTGCAACCCTTGCTGGTGTTGCTACTGCTTCTGGTGTTAATGCTGCTGTTGTTGCTTCTGTAGTTGTTGATACAGGTGTTGTGATGGTGCTGCTGTTCACTGCTGTTCCTGCTTCTGCTGTTGATGTTGATAATCGTGGGAAATTATTCTGTATTTTTTCCGCTAGTACTGTAATTTGGTTAATTGTAATAGATAATTCGAAGGTCACCCGAACTGTGATGTCACCTTGTTTCTCGCTTGACAGCGATTGAATGAATGATGGAGAAAGATTTTTTTTTTTCATACCTCGTTGGGAGACGGCCTGTGTTAAATAAAAACATTGTACATGGTAAAGATAAGTTACTGTTTCCTTCGTATCTTAAAGTAATTATTCCTTTTCCAGATAGCTGTAGATGATTTGCTTGACGGTCCCGTGTTAAACCAGATCGTCAGGTAACCCTCGTCGTATATTAAACCAGACGTCTAAGACAAACCCTCTGTTAACTATTGTTTTGAGTTAGACCAGATCGTCACGTCATGCAATCCTTGTCCCTAATCCTTGTTAACAAAACCCTTAGGTAATTCGTATCTTAAAGAAGATACTAACTGTCGTCATACAGCAATTTATTACTAGTAGTATTGGGTTAGCTGGTTCACGATCAGTTTTACTGGAACGGACCAGATCGTTGGGGTGGAGGAAATCGGAAATATTATGGATTTAAATGGAGTACTGCTGATAGAAAGAGTTATTGTCGGGACGATATTTCAGTCTGTTAAGATTTTCATTAAGTTATGCACGCATCTATTTTATATGGGTAGGAGAGAATGAGGTTAGGATGGCTATGGGGTGCACAATGAACTAGCTACGTTGGTGGCAAAATCTATCTAAAAAAAATCTCTTCGCCCTCTACCCTCTTTGGATATGAAAGGTTCTAAGAGACTACAGGTATGTCAGTCATGCATGTGAGCATACCCTTGTTGTAGAAGTTGTTGATGATGATGCTGAATCTATTTTTTTCCAGATGCTGCGTGAATATATTCGGTTGATTTTCTGCTATAAGTTTCAACTCTGGCGCTCGTTGACTCTGGAGGCTAACATTCTCGTGTGTGTGTGTTCGTTCAAGCGCTTTTGCGTCTACCTCGGAGGCTAAGTACAATATTTTTTTTAGGTTTATGAAAAGCTTCTACGAGATTTTTATAAAGTGCGGTGGCATACTCTTCAAGGTAGCACTGGAGTGTTAAAGGTGATATACACCGTGCTAATCCTTAAATCTTACACTCTTATAATAGACACAGTTTCTTATGAAAATAGTGTACATATATAAACTGGGAGTCTACGAAACGTTTCGCTGACCAGGATCTTTATCTGTCTAATACAGACACATGAACAAGGAGACTTAAATAGGAACCAGAGAGGAAGTGGTGCCGAGTGGCTGTAATAATGGCCACATAAATGTTGGTGAGGCTTGCTAGTGGAGATGTAATTTAATGGTCATGTCAGGTTTGACATGAGATGAAGTAATAGCAAAAGTGGACACATGTTTGGGCGGGGCTTGCTAGTGAAACTGTAATATATTTGATGGCTGTGTCTTGGCGTTTCACGATTAAGCGAACCAGAATCTCGGATATTTTTTTGTACTATGGATGTAGCGCTGGAAGATGATTCTAAATATCTTCGTTTCTGGACTTCGGTCTCTTTTACGATAATTTTGGCGTCGTATCAATTCCTTGATTTGCTTATATTGAAAATTAAGAATATTTGCTTAGAATCTTATTTTTGTTTTTTATTTTTATAACTTAATATAATAGGTTCATGTCATTCTTCAATAAATGAACATTAAAGCACATGAAAGTGACTTCACTTAAGTTGATCCTCTTTTGAGTATATGCCAAAGTGCCAGAACTACTTGTAACCGAACTTAAGTCTGGCTGTAACTTCTGCCGGTCTGAGTGCATTGCAAGTTGTTCCATAAATATGTTTTTCTACGTTTATGTTATCTGGGTGAGTTATAGATCTACTTAGGCTTCTAACTGCATCCCTCTGACATTCAAATTAATTATTAATTTTCTCCTAATATTGCTATTGGTTGACACGAACAGATCATTGCTATGACTCGAAAAATCGTCATATAAGGTTAGTCTTGCTACGGGTCGAGTCCTACCTTGTCCTTGATTTATGTGTCGTATTCAATCTCTTAAAAAAAAAGCTTTCATTTGGGTGTAATTTATCAAAATATCTGTAAGAGCATTTTAAATAAAAGAGCTTCTGGGCCATAGGTAAATTTAAGCACGAGTAAGAAAAGCGAGACAGTAAAAAAGATTTTATTTCTTTGCAAGCCGTTGACGGGGTAGGAAGAGGAGCGGAGGGAAAGAAGCAGTGAAATATTTCCGCGGTGTCTTTTGCATGAAGGTAGCACGTAAACTTAGTCTAACTGCGGCCGTGGGTGCCTAACGAGAGAACTAACTTGTACAATTGGCACTTACCTTCGTCACGGCTTGAGCGTGGCACTCTTGAAGGAAAAGTGGAGGTAAAGGGATATTTAGCACACACTACTTTGCCCGCAGATGGTTGTTGTTACTGGGAGTCTGGAGTTTGGCTACTCTTGTTTACGAGGCTATAGGTCCTCAAAATTTTAAGCCAACTCAGTATTCCTTATCTTCCCCTCTACCCTCGTCACACCATCCTCTCTGTCAAGAATAATTTGGTAACGGCAAAACAGAAGGTAAATTAATACAGTGGGTGAGAGTTTCTGTTTGAGAGGTAAATGAAGACATTAACTAAATGCATTTCGGCCGCTGTTCGATGAGAGAAAGGTATCCCTTTATTCTATAAGTTCAGTCTTCTCTACCTCAGTGCACGCTTAAGGAATAGTGGAGTATTCTTATTATGTCTTGGGTATCTGGAATGACAGGTGTCATTCCTAGCACCAGCTTGGGTTCAGAACGTGATGCACAATTCTTGCTAATTATCTTTTAATATCCCATAGTTTAGATGTAATTCAGAACAGCATTAATTTCTGCCCACCTTCGCAACCGTTGGCAACAACGTTGGTCTGAGCTTCTACATAATAAATTACACTCTATTAAACCAAGTCTAGGTTTCTGGCCGTCTTCTTGTCATCGATGTCGAGGTTGGGAGACTACACTCTCCCGTCTTCGCATTGGATACACTCGTCTTACTCACAGGTATCTCATGGAGAGGCTCCCTGTTCCACTCTGTGAGAATTGCAATGTTCCAGTTTCTGTTAGCCATATTCTGTTGGACTGCCCACGCTATCAACGAGCTCACAGTTTACCTCCGAAGTCGTCACCACTCTAATGCCCTTACTTTATCTTCCCTCCTTGCTGATGGACCATCCTTTAACCCGGACTCTCTCGTTGACTTTTTGGCAGCAACTGATTTACTGCACAAACTTTCATGATGATGCCTCTAGCATTCCTCACAGCCCTTTCTACCTCTTGCTATCCTCTACCCCTGCAGTATCCCCTGCCCCTGCAGTATCCCCTGCCCCTGCAGTATCCCCTGCCCCGCTGCAGTGCATGACCTAATAATAATCCCTCTCCCTCTTACTACCCAATACCCCTGCACCCATCCCTGCCCTGCTGCGCTGTATGACCCTTGTAGGTTTAGGGCTTCCTTTATTATAATAATAATGCAGTATTTAAATCAACATCACTCAAGAAGTCATTTAAACTTTACATAAAAGACACATTTTATTTTTATGTGTAAGGCAAAGTATTTCCACTAATTGTGAATATTCCAAGTCTTGTTGCATCTATAAAGAAATGCACATCAAATATAATCTAATTTCAGTACCTCTGAAGCTTTTGTATTTTTGATGAGGTAAGGCCAATAAAACCTTTAAGTTGTTCTACATGGATCTCCAACGTATACGACTATATACCAGAAATCCCTACTGCTTCCAAAAAGGCATTACACGTCTGAATACAACTATAACAGCAGGAGAAAAAGAGACACTCAAGAAGCAGCAGCAGCATCCATGAGTCCAGAAAAATAAACAATTATTGAGACCAGGCTCAGCAATACTTTATAAAGCCTTACTACGACAAGGTGTGGATATCTAGCAAAGTGTTGAGCAGGAAGCAGGCTGCTGTAGTGGAGAGTCTGAACACTGGTACACGCTACTTGCTATCATACATTTTCATCACTATACTCTATAACCTCTGTGAATGCAGAAATTCATAGGCCACAAGGCGATGTCGGTTTCACCTTGCTTCACCATCAAGCTCTGGTCTATCATAAGAGCAACGAATATAGCCAGAGCAGAGGTTAACAAGGAGGTTAGCGGAGTCGAGCTGCGTGTTTCACATGGTAATGGGTCAACTCTGACTGGTGTGTGCAACCTGCCCGTCACATGTATTCTATAATCTACCGCAAAAAAAAAAAAAAAAAAATTGGGACAGGAGTACAGGCACATCATCAGGGATATTGTAAGATCAGCCGAGTCGTTGCCTTGATGTGGATGAAGGGTTTTTCACCCAAGAATAGGTGCCCTCCTTATTTCGGGGATATTGCCTAATTTCTTCCATTATCCAAGCCCTGCATGACTCCTTGCGCTTCCCTATGAATATAATAATAATAGGACGACTTATCAGTCGATAAGTTGTCCTACTAGATACAATCTACAAACTTGAACGACACGAACTTTACACCTAGAAATTATAAGTTTGTCAAAAGCTGTAAATCAGCCCCAGGTGATAGTAACACGTATATTGAACACCTTAAGAGCTGCGGATGTCTACCCACTTCAGTAGCCTGTCCTCTAACTGTGAAGACAAACTTCAACCTGGAAGAAAACATCCATCGTTCCCATACCAACAGTAGATCAATCAGATTAATTCAGGACTCATCGCTCACATTTCCTGTTTATAATAGATGATGGGTACACTCCTTTAGTTCGCTTAACCTCAGCGGTGACAGGAAGTAAATGATTTAAGACGCGGCAAAGGTTGTACAAATTGTCTTGCTACGTATTTGGCAGATAATTAGTGTGTGTTGTCATTTGTCCCACTTCCCCCCTTCCCCTTTGTCTTTAAAACAACCAGCATAATCGCCACTAGCGACTGCATGAAGACCTAATGGCGCTCAACACAGTGGTGTTCCATAGTGTTATGATTATTTGGAAAAGTTGAATAAACGATGCTCTCTCCCGTGTTCTGTTTTGAAAAGAATTGGGCCAGTGATTATTGATGAGTGGTGTAGCAGAAACCAGAATATGTCACTGACATTATTTTTCTCCCAAACACTGTTGTAACTTTGATCTGCTGGATATTTTACATTTTATAGTACGGGGCCGGTGAAATCTTTCTCTTCCTTCCTCCACACATTGTCTCGACTGCTTCCTCTTCTCTGATGAGGGTTTTTCTTGCATTTTTCTTGAGTAATCTTTACTAGACACCCTCCCCTTCCCCATCATGATGCAAGAGATTTTTATAAACTGGTGAGTGAGAGACGTGTAACATGTGTCTCACCATTTTCAACTGATCTGTAAATTACTTCGCGTTTTCTTCAGTTGGGTTTTTTGTGCGCTGGTCCATTTCAAATTTATCTCTCCATTACTTCTTCTGATGTATTAAGAAAAACGTCTCTTCCTTTGACATGATGCTATACGCTTCGTCACAAAAAAAAAAAAACTGAGACAGTATTTTTATAACCAGTAGAAGAAATGTAATATTATAGATTTTTTAAGTCTCTTACCTCCGAAGGTCTTACATTCATTCTCTGTCCCATTTTGTGAAAAGTTTGAGGGATTTTGCCTTGTCAGTTGTAGGCAGAATTCCATAAGTGGAGCTTCGCTTTAAATTAAAAGAATAACACAAAGCATCATGACATTCTTCCTGTCAAGCTGTTTATCCTCTTTGATTTGACTAGAAATTTAGCCATAATGTTTATTTGGTGTTTGTGTTTTACTAACTTCTGTGTGGACGGATTCTTGGTAGTTTTCAATAAGTCATTTATTGTTTACAATAAAGTCTTTTAGCCATATAAAAAATAGTACTAAATTAAGTCTCTCTTCATTACACAATTTTTCTCTATCTTGTGTTATCTTTGTCATTCCTAGTTTGTATGAATGACGTAAATTAAATACTAATAACTCTGCTATTTACTAGAGTCGAAGATAATTTTTATGCCAGTTTTTCAGAAACATCAAACGACACTGTTATGCTAGTGTTGATTTAAACTTAATGGTACGGAAAGACCAGATGAAGAGCAGACTTCTGTTGGGACTCCATTTTGCTCTACGTACAAGTTTCGCTTCACAGAGCGAAACGTTTTCTCAATAAAAGCCTGCTCTCTAACGTATATCTTTCGTTCACGTTTCTAGCCAGTATATGATCTGTATCGAACTATAAAATTTCGAGATGTACGGCTTAGAGTCTTGAAATTTATGGACTGCAAATCTACTAAATATAGAACAACAATGTTACATATAGAACGTTGTTCTATATTGTTCTCTATTTTTATTGAAGAACTTTTCTGGTGAACGCCTCTTTATCCAAAGAAGCAAGCTCACCTTACCCTTGGATCAAATTTGAATTCTTCCCATTCCCAAGGTGCTACCTGATGTCTTTTTCCCATGCGTATTATCAATAATGATCTCTAAGTTAAGTTATTATTTTATCTTCTCAGGTTTTTCTTGGCTTCTCTGTTGATCTATGTCGTCCCTTCTGTGTATGTGTTGTATGAGTCGTCACTGTGCATGACACACGTCAGCTGTATAATACAAACATTAGCTGTATTGTGTGAAACTTTAACTTGTGCAATGCAAGAAATAGTTGTATTCAGTCGTTATCGTAAATGGTACACACACACACACACACACACACACACACACACACACACACACACACACACACCCCACTTTCCCCCGGATTTCATAGGCCAGAGTTCCGTCTCAATCATCCGCATTTTTATCGGGTAGCCAGCAACAATCTCCGGGTGGTAGTTTTATGTCCCTGCCCGATATGTGAGGTCGTCTTGGAGAGACGAGAGGACCGCTGACTGGTCGCCAGCTCGTACTCTGAGCATCTTGGGGAGAATATTGGAAAATATGTGAGGAGGGACTTTGGTAGAGAGAGCAATATGGAGAGAGAGAGAGAGAGGGAGAAGAGCTGGAGAGAGAAATGGCGTAGGTGAGATGGAAGGGTGAGGGAGGAAGCAGAAGGGAAAGAATAAGATAACGAAAGATGCCCAGGGAGTAAAAACAAAGTATAATTTTAGTATCTGGTTGACCTGAAACGTTGCAACAGGAATTGTTTTGGACCCGCTGCAGCGGAACAAGAGCTGTAGACAAGAGGGAGGGTGGGAAGAAAGGACAAGGGGGGGGTAGAAGAGAGGGAGGGAGGTTTGGAAGAAAGGTTAAGAGGAAGGAAGAAGGAAGGCAGAGTGGGAAGAAAGGAGGAGGAGGGTAGAATAGATTAAATAGGAAGGGAAGTGATGGCATACGGAAAAAAGAGAAGGTAGACAGGAAGGAAGCAGAGAGAGGGAGGGGAGATAGGAAGGAGAGTAGCAGGGAAGATAATAGATGGTAGAGATGGGGAAAGAAGGAGGTAGAGGGAAGAAGACTAGAAAGGAAGAGAGAGATCGAGAAAGAAGAAAAATTAGAAGAGATAGATGGACAATTGAGATAAAAATTGGAAGTAGTGAGAATTTAAAGAAAAAGAGGAGAAAAGGAGAACACAAAAAGAAGAAAGAAAGAAGGGATAGTAGAGTAAGATGAAGAGAAGAAAAATTTAGAGAAAGCTTAATGGAAGATACAAACGGAATGGTGGAAATGGAAATAAAAGGGAATAATGAGGAAGTAAAGACAAACAAAGGTGATGACCGGAGACGAAGATAATAAAACTGAAGAGAAAATAGGGAAAGAAAAAGAGAGAATTGATTGAGGCGTAAAGAGGGAGAAGAACAGGGATGCAAATAGAAGAAGAGAGATGTAGAGAGGAGATGGGGTATGAAGAGGACAGGGATATGAAGGGAAAGAGAGGAAGACAGAGAAGAGAAGTGGTGCACAGAGAGGAGGAAAAAAACGTGAAAACTATAATTTTGAAAAAATAAATAGGAGCGTGGAAAACAATAAATGAAACAAAGAAGAATATGCGAAAAGAAAATAGAATTTGCTTTTTGCTTTTGCAAGTGTTGCATCAGTGTCTTGCAAGTGATGGATTGGAACACAAATAACCATCACATAGGAGAATGAATCTTAAGACGACGTTTCGGACCGAAACGTCGTCTTAAGATTTACTCTATTTTGTGAGGGTTTTGTGTATTGTTCCGGTCAAGGTACTGAGTTTTTTTTTTTGTTGGAACGAGGTTTTTAAAAGTGCTGGACCACCGTCGAAACGTGCTGGCTAGGGGAGACGACAGGATAGAGGACATGTGTTGAGTGTAGGGGTGTTCGACAGAACGACACGTTTTCAGTGTAGTGTTTGACAGAACGACACGTTTTGAGTGTAGTGTTTCACAGAACATGTGTTAAGTGAGGGAGACGACAGGACAACAGGTATCCTTCATGTACAGAAATCGTCAGATGTTGCAACTACTCACGTTTCAACGCTCTGCAATCATCCAACCACTACTCCAGCCCTGCGACCATCCAACCCTCACTCCGGCCCTGGTGCAGACTATCAAATACCGACAAATAAGGCGGATCTTTACGCACCTATGATTCGGGTGGCGGAGTACACAGATAGTGCGATTAGATAAGCTTGCGGCGTTTGGCGGAAAGGATATATATATATATATATATATATATATATATATATATATATATATATATATATATTTTATATATATATATATATATATATGGTCATACACATTTCAATACATTTAATACATTCATTTAAATGCAGAAATATAAAAAACATGAATATTCTCATTTATTTACACATACATGTACACTTCCATACTTGAATACATTCATGGATGCATAGACAAATACATACAGAAGAATCCACACAAAAGGCGCCAAGGAACATTAATACATTCTTCACTTCTTTAAGACTCAAGCTCCGACACCAAGTCACTTTGGCTCGTGCGATTCAAACTTGAAGCATTTTTGAGCTAATGAAGCCTGCAGCCAGACAGTCAGCCAACCAGGCACTCAGCCACGTACCCAGCCACCCACAAAGCCATTCAGCCACCTGGCTAGCCACCCAAATACCCAGCCACCCACCTAGCGTCTTTTCAGAAGTTGCAAGAGAGACAAACTCAACAACATTATTCTCCGAGTCTCGTCTCCAATATTGACAAAAGTCAGTCTCTCTCCTCTCTCTTTCTCTCTCTGCCAGGAAATTGTTACGGCTTGTTAAGTACCAATGTTTTCGAAGTTTTTTTTATCCTATCTTCATTTTCCTTGATTCTCTAGAAGAGGGGGAATGTCTTCACCGTTAAGAGGAACATTCGTTTTAGAGGGACAGACATTAAGAGGGACATTCATTTTGATAAATTTGTATAAAAATCCTTTTCAATTAAGTTGAACGGGAGTACTGAGGGAAAATTTCACAGTGGATCATGATATTTTTATATTCATGGGGGGAAGCGCCTCTGGAATGTAATCAAAATTGATCCGAGGGACTGGACGGCAGCTCCAGTTCCTCGGATCAACACAACTTGCCTGAACTGATGGGAATTTTGTATATAGGTTAATTAACTCTTGCCAGTAACAGAACTGTTGCTTCTAATAAACGCTCAAGACTCGCCCAGTGTTGATCAGGGATGAATGCATACCGGGACTATTGCCACGGTAGCCGTGAAAGTAGTAGCAGGCACTATTACCACGGCTGTGGGCGTATGGCTGTCATAAGTCTCCATGTTCGTGCATTAATACAATAACCACGAATGCAAAATGGCATCGACGTTCTTAACCAGACGTTTTAACTACGTTTTATCTAAAAAATGCTTTTAGGTTAAGTTGCTTAAAATTTTGGTAGGTGAGGGTTGATTAGGATAAGTTATGTTGGGTTGTTAGACCGGTTATGACTGTCAGTTTCTTATAAAAATTAGATAAAAGTTCCTTTGACTATCTTCATCCAGTTTCCTATATGTATGTAGCTTATAAGGCTTATATGTACATAACATTTTATCAATATTAGGTAATGCTGTTAAGGTTTTGAAATGATCTATATGGAGAGAGAGAGAGAGAGAGACAGAGACAGAGACACAGAGAGAGACACGAGAGAGACACAGAGAGAGAGAGAGAGAGAGAGAGACAGACACAGAGAGAGAGAGACAGAGAGAGACAGAGACAGAGACAGAGAGAGACAGAGACAGAGAGAGACAGAGACAGAGAGAGACAGAGACAGAGAGACAGAGAGAGACAGAGACAGAGAGAGACAGAGACAGAGACAGAGAGAGAGAGACAGAGACAGAGACAGAGAGAGACAGAGACAGAGACAGAGACAGAGAGAGACAGAGACAGAGAGAGACAGACACAGAGAGAGACAGACACAGAGAGAGAGAGACAAGAGAGACAGACACAGAGAGACAGACACACAGAGAGACAGAGACACAGAGAGACAGAGACACAGAGAGAGAGAGAGAGAGACACACACACACACACACACACACACACACACACACACAGGCAGACAAGAGAGAACATAACCAAGAATAATAATCCCCCACACACCATCATCTGCCATCCACTCCAGTAGCAGTCACACCTGGTCACACACATCTTGATGCCAGTCAGATATACACATGTAACCCACACTCTGCATGCCAATACTGCCACCTGGTCTCCTCTCTCACACCTGCTTCCCTTCCTATCCTCCCTGCCTACTTGAGTACCTGTTTGCGTCTTTGCATGCCTACCTGGAAGCCTCTTTGCCTTCTTGCCTAACTTCCCTGCCTATCTACCTCTCCCTTTGCCTCCTTGCCTGCCTTCCTGCCTACCTACCTCCCTTGCCTCCCTACCATACCCAACCCTACCTGCTTGCCTATCCTATCTTCCTGAACCTTTGCCTCCTTACCTGCCTACTCCTCCTGTTTACCTCTACCTCCTTGCTTTCCGTATTTTCTTGCTAGATTATCCTGTTTACATACCTTTGTCTCCTTGCTTACCTTTCCTAACCGCATGTGTGTCTTTCAACCTCTTTGCCTATCTACCCTGCCTGCCCATCTGAATAACTCTCTACTTCCCTGTCTACCTCCCTGCATGTCTACATACATAAAAGCATTTATCAGGGCGCCTATTGGGACCTCGGTGAAATTTTAGGTGTCTTAAAGGTAATAATGTTTTTTTTTTTTACGTGGAGATAAATATTTTTCCCTCGTATAAACATAATTTTTTTAGTATACCTATTAGTGCGAATAATTTTCTTTTGTGGGATAATTTTGAATTTTTAGTGTTGGGCGTAAGAGTGTATATAACGTTGAAGAAAGTCAATAATTGGAGGAGTCTCAAACCTGCTCCCTGGAATTCACTAGCCATCCAAACTGACCACTAGAACCCACACGGGTTTATCGTTTATCTGTAAAATAACAAAAATAATAGTTTATCAGTGTTTATGATGGTAAGTTTACCCGGCTGAGCAAATTTACCAGCTTAACAGACTTTCTGGTAGTCAGTAAAACTTTTGCTTATTTCTTCAATGAGATAAGAGCGAGTTATTTACGTGTTTTGTAACTTTGAGCATTTAAGAAAAAGTGTAGAAGCTTTGTGCATCTTAATGTGAGAGAGAGAGAGAGAGAGAGAGAGAGAGAGAGAGAGAGAGAGAGAGAGAGAGAGCGCGCGCGGGGTGTACGGTCCAGTGAGTACTTTAGAGCAGCGAGTCCTTGCAGACCCTAACTGAGTACATCACCTTCACTAACTACTGCACTGCCAACCTCATCTAACTACTGCACAAAATAATTGTATTGTGTCATACAGATAAAGTTAGTTTCTTAAGGTTAAAGCCAATCGACTATTTGTACCTTAATTAACTCCGCAGTTAACCTGAACGCCAACACCAATAACAATTCAATCCATAAAACAAACATTTAAAGCAATTCTCTGTTCTTCTACACTGGGAAATACACACCGATACACATCTCTTGTTGATCGGAAGGAAAAATGTGTATTCAAGCGCATACACTGAAATATATACAACTCGTGGTGTATATTATTGCCAGATAAATTCTCTCAACTGTTTTATTACAATACTTATTTTATTTTCATTATTCCGTTGATTTCAGTATCACACGTTATTTATATTTATTTTATGTATTCGTCATTTTTTTGGGGAAAAGAAAATTGATGATTATTCAAGAAAAGAAGAATTTGAAGAGGATGTGGATGATGAGAAATTTGATGGCAACTAAAGAGAAGAAAAAGAAGAGGAGGACGAGGAGGTGGAGGGAAAAAAAGAAGAGATGAGTGAGTGAGAACTTGCTTTTAGGGGAAAGGTACTCGTGAGAGATATGATTATTTTTGCATGTCCTCTGGGAAAAGCTTCCCTGGGAGATTAACAGAGCATATGGCAGCCAGGCTGTGATGTGTGTGTGTGATGTGTGTGTGTGATGTGTGTGTGACGTGTGTGTGTGTGTGTATGTGATGTGTGTCGGGTGTGTGAGGGAGTTGTGTACTCGTCTAGTTATACTAACCTAGCAGTTCTCACCTAATTATATTCACCTAGTTGTACTCTTGTCTTCAATTTTCTTTCCAGGAACCTCACTGGATCCATCGATCCTGCTGCTTAACCTATGAATATTTCCCAGTTTATATAAGAGCTTGGACAGATGTGGGCTCCCTGAAGGCGCTGCATAATCAACGTGCTTGACATGTAGCGTATCTAGAGTCCTTTGTTCAGTTTCCTGAATGCAGGTCTTAGTGTGTACTCACCTATTTGTGGTTGCAGGGATCGAGACTTAGCTCCTGGTCCTGCCTCTTCACTTGTCTCTACTAGGTCCGCTCTCTCTCTTATTCACCTGTTTCTTTAGTTTTCCCATTCTTTCTGACGACTGCCATGATTTAAAATTTTAAATATCCAGAAATAACCAAAATTTTGGAAAGGGAACTTTAGACGACGTTTCGCTCCGTCCTGAACCATTATCAAGCCATTGTTGAGAGTGGTCAAGGACATAAGAACATAAGAACATAAGAAAGGAGGAACACTGCAGCAGGCCTGTTGGCCCATTCTAGGCAGGTCCTTCACATTCCATCCCACTAACAGAATATTTGTTCAACCTAATTTTCAATGCTACCCAAGAAATAAGCTTTGATAATTTTATTTACTCATGTGCAATTCCCACTCAAATCCAACCCCTTTCACTCATGAATTTATCCAACCTAAATTTAAAACTACCCAAGGTCCTTGCTTCAATAACCCTACTAGGCAGACTGTTCCACTCATCAACTACCCTATTTCCAAACCAATACTTCCCTATATCCTTTCTAAATCTAAACTTATCTAACTTGAATCCATTATTGCGGGTTCTCTCTTGGAGAGATACCCTCAAGACCTTATTTATATAAGAACATAAGAACATAAGAAAGGAGGAACACTGCAGCAGGCCTGTTGGCCCATACTAGGCAGGTCCTTCACATTCCATCCCACCAACAGAACACTTGTTCAACCCAACTTTCAATGCTACCAAGAAATAAGATTTGATAATTTTATTTACTCATGTGCAATTCCACTCAAATCCAACCCTCTCACTCATGAATTTATCCAACCTAAATTTAAAACTACCCAAGGTCCTAGCTTCAATAACCCTACTAGGCAGACTGTTCCACTCATCAACTACCCTATTTCCAAACCAATACTTTCCTATATCCTTTCTAAATCTAAACTTATCTAACTTGAATCCCTTATTGCGGGTTCTCTCTGGAGAGATACCCTCAAGACCTTATTTATATCCCTTTGTTAATACCCATTTTCCACTTGTATACCTCGATCATGTCTCCCCCATTCTACGTCTTACAAGTGAATGTAATTTAAGGGTCTTCAATCTTTCTTCGTAAGTAAGATTTCTAATGCTATGTATTAATTTAGTCATTCTACGCTGAATGTTTTCTAACAAATTTATGTCCATTCTGTAATATGGAGACCAGAACTGAGCTGCGTAATCTAGGTGAGGCCTTACTAATGATGTATAAAGCTGTAATATAACCTCTGGACTTCTGTTGCTAACACTTCTTGATATAAATCCCAGTAATCTATTTGCCTTATTACGTACGCTTAGGCATTGCTGTCTTGGTTTAAGGTTGCTGCTTACCATCACCCCCAAGTCCTTCTCGCAATCTGTATGGCTAAGTTCTACGTTATTTAACTTATAAGTGCTTGGGTTATGGACACTCCCGAGCTTTAGAACTTTGCATTTATCTACATTGAACTGCATCTGCCATTTTTCTGACCAGGAATTGAGTTTGTCTAAATCCTCCTGTAGTTCACTGACATCTACGTCTGAATCGATTATCCTACCTATCTTCGTGTCATCAGCGAATTTGCTCATATCACTAGAAATTCCCTCGTCAAGGTCATTTATATATATTATAAACAACAACGGGCCCAAAACCGATCCCTGAGGAACGCCACTTGTTACAGATCCCCACTCCGATTTAACCCCATTTATGCACACCCTCTGCTTCCTATTGGTGAGCCATGACTCGATCCATGACAACACTTTTCGCCCAATGCCATGAGCAGCCACTTTCTTTAACAGTCTCTGATGTGGTACTCTATCAAAAGCCTTACTAAAATCCAAATAAACAATATCGAATTCTTTATCATTATCAACTGCCTCAAAAGCCTTACCCAGGAACGGCAGGAACGGCCCCTGATGAATCCATGCTGAGTATCATTAATCAAATTATGCCTATCGAGATGGCTTCTTATGTTATCAGCTATAATCGACTCTAGTAATTTGCCTACAATTGATGTTAGACTTATTGGGCGCTAATTTGATGGTAACGACTTGTCCCCTGCTTTAAAAATAGGAATTACATTAGCCATCTTCCACGTATCCGGCACTACACCTGTTTGAAGAGATAGGTTAAAAATGTTAGTTAAGGGTTCGCAGAGTTCTATTTTGCATTCCTTAAGAACCCTTGAAAAAAGCTCATCAGGGCCTGGCGATTTATTTTGCTTCAAACCTTTTCGCTAGTGACTGTGATACTACATAATTTATCTTCTTCAGGCCCACTAAAATACCTAATTCTTTGGATATTATTAGTGTCTTCCTGAGTGAAAACCGAGAGAAAATAATTATTAAAAATAGAGCACATTTCATTCTCTTTGTCAGTAAGATACCCATAATTATTTTTAAGGGGACCTATCTTATCTCTAACTTTTGTTCTATACACCTGGAAAAAACCTTTTGGTTTAGTTTTCGAATCCCTAGCAACTTTAATTTCGTAGTCCCGTTTAGCTTTTCTTATCCCCTTTTTAACGTCCCTCTTAATGTCAATATACTGACTCATAAGATGACCCTCACCTCCTTTGATACGCCTATAAATTCCTTTCTTCTGCCCTAAAAGATATTTGAGCCTATTATTCATCCATTTTGGGTCATTTCTATTCGATCTAATTTCTTTATATGGGATAAATGTTATTTGGGCAGCATGTATAGTGTTCAGAAAACTGTCATATTGATAGCTCTCTTCATTACCCCAGTCCACAGATGATAAGTGTTCTCTAAGTCCATTGTAATCTGCTAAGCGAAAATCTGGGACCGTTACTGAGTTATTCGTACTATGAAACTTCCATTCAATGCCAAAGGTAATTGATTTGTGGTCGCTTGCGCCGAGTTCCTCTGTAATTTCTAAATTATTAACAAGGGTTTCCTTGTTTGCCAGAACTAAGTCAAGCAGGTTATTTCCCTTGTAGGTTCTGTCACAAACTGCTTCAAAAACAATCTTGAACTACTTCTAAGAAGTCGTTAGATTCTAAATTCCCAGTCAAAAATTCCAATCAATTTGACTAAAGTTGAAGTCACCCAGAATAACTACGTTATCGTGCATTGTGGCCTTAACAATTTCCTCCCATAGTAGTCTCCTTGGTCCCTATCTAAGTTTGGGGGACGGTATATCACACCTAAAATCAATTTTTCATGCCCCTCTGAAAATTCTATCCAGACAGACTCTGTATGTGTTATTTCAGACTTTATTCCCTTTTTATGCAACAGTTCAAGCGATCTCGGACATACAGTGCCACTCCACTCCCTTCCCGAAACTTCTGTCTACTTGGAACAATTTAAAACCCTGTATATGACATTCAGCAGGCATGTCCCTATTTTTCGTATTGAACCACGTCTCAGTTATGGCAAATACATCAATGTTACCTGCACTTGCAACTAATCTCAAATCGTCCATCTTATTCCTAGCACTACGACTATTTGTATAATACACTTTTAAAGACCCTCCTTTCTCTTTACCCTTCCTGCTCCATTCTGTTTTACCACTATACCTATTACTGTCCTTGTTATTGTTAAGATTTTTATATCAAAGCCTAGATCAATATTTCGACATTCAGTATTTTCCATTTCTAAACCCATACCTCTAACTAATCCTAGTTTAAAGTCCTAACAACACCCTCAACTGAGCTAGCAAGAAAATCCACACCTGCCCTGGATAAGTGAACCCCATCCCTGGCATACATGTCATTTCGGCCATAGAAGTGGTCCCAGTTGCAAATGAATGGTACTGCATTGTCCTTACAGTGTTTGTCCAGCCAGCAATTGACACCAATTTCCCTGGACAGCCATTCATCTCCAACTCCTCTCCTTGGCAAAATACCACATATGACAGGGTTCCCACCCTTCTTCCTAATTATGTCTATTGCTGACCTATACCTGCTAATCAGGTCCTCACTCCTACGTCTGCCAACATCGTTGCCTCCAGCACTGAGACAGATAATAGGATTGCTCCCATTACCTCTCATGATGTCCAGACGGCTAACAATATCCTCTATCCCAGCCCCAGGAAAGCAAACCCTCTGTCTCCTACTTCTCTCTTTCAAGCAGAAGGCCCTATCCATATACTTAATTTGACTATCCCCAACAAGAACAATGTTCTTACCTTCCTTGGTGTTGTTCGTGATGTTCCTTGTAGTCGACTCACATTCATCGGGTAACACGGAGAATCGGTTCGATGTTTCCACAACAGGTTTCTGGTTCTTCGTTAATTCTACCTCTCCATCCATCCTCTTGATCTTTAACTTTGTCCCATGCATTCCGGCCACTGTCCAGGTTCCTTTCTTGGCTTGAGGATTCTCAACAGGAGGATTACTACGAATCCTCTTGTTTTCCTCAGTCAGTCGCTGTATCTCAAGCTTAGCTACCCTCAGTTCTTCCTTCAGCTGCTGGTAGAGTAGCTCAAGAGAGGACATCTTGTTCAGATTCACAGAGAGCACACAAGACACGTCTTCACTGAGTTAAGTCAGGTCCACCACTGAGGTCGAAACGTCGACCAAAAAAAAAGTTTCCCCTCCAAAGTCTTTTTTATTACTCTGAATATTGTCTCGCTACCGTGGGGTCTTTAGTCATGACCCGCCGTTGGTCATCTGACCGAGCCCTTCCGCTGGCTTACCGGTCCACCCCTTTAAAAATTATGGTCAGTTATAATCAGCTGATTGAATTTGTGAAAGATGATCTGGTCTTCAAGTCTGTGCCGGATGTTTGTTCTGAAACCATTTTTTCTGTTTTTTTTTTTTTTAGTTTTTCTCGGTTGATTTGCATATGCAGGCGAGGGTGTATAGGTTTGTTGTGTAGTTTTGTCGTGTAGTTTAGTTTTGTGTAGTTTTGTTGTGTAGTTTTAGGTAGTTTTGTTGTGTAGTTTTGTTTACTTTTATTGTGGAACATTGATGTGGAACTGTGTCAAATACTTAAAAAAAATTCCACCGAGAACCAAACTTCGTCAAATAAAACTTTTGCTCTGTTCACTTGTCATTTGAATCAGCACAAAGAAAGAATGAACAACGAAGAAGAAGAGATAAGAAAGGAAGGAATATTGAGCTTGGAAAGAAGAATCCTAATGAGAGGTGCTCCCTGGACACCTGTGCAGCTCACTAGCTTTGACACTTACCTTTTTATCTCTTTGCAAAATTATACCCTAAAAATATTATTTTAAAAAAGTATATAATCCTTAAAAAAAAAAGTCGGAAAAATTGGATCCCAATTACTTGAGTCCCTTCGCTCCTTCGCCAAATTTTTTAGCCAAGGGCAAATTTCCTTTTTCATTTTATCCTTTTGCTCCTTGATTGCTTCTCACCAAGTTCTCAGATTTGCAGAAATATAAGAGGAAAGTGTTTAACACCAGAGGTTTTTCCACGGCCGGACGGACGTCTCGTTTCTGAGATCCGTAACGTTTGTTATTATTGAGGGAGGAGGGAAGAAAAAGGAGGCACAAAAGGAGGAGGAGGGAAGAAAAAGGAGGCACAAAAGGAGGAGGAGGGAAGAAAAAGGAGGCACAAAAGGAGGAGGAGGGAAGAAAAAGGAAGCACAAAAGGAGGAGGGAAGAAAAAGGAGGCACAAAAGGAGGAGGAGGGAAGAAAAAGGAGGCACAAAAGGAGGAGGAGGGAAGAAAAAGGAGGAGGGAAGAAAAAGGAGGCACAAAAGGAGGAGGGGTAAAAAAGGTACATAAGCACATTGGGTTTTACCGGCTTCTTCCTTCTAGCATAAACTTCGACTAGAAGACGGAGACATGAGCTGCAACACACGCTTTATTGGGAAACATTTGGCTGTGTGAAGAGAAGCGGTTCTTGACCGGGGAGCTCGCCCCCTAGGGAGGCGCCGTGAGCAATTCCCAGAGGAAGGGGACGCAAACCCAGAACAAAAATAAGTATAATATGTTGTGTATTTCCGATTTGCTCCTTAAACTGACTCTTTATTGACTAGTTAAAAACGGTAATGTGCTGAATGAAAACCATCTTCTCACTTCTGTTGAAATAAGAGAACTTTTTAAATTTTTACATTAGGAATCTTATTTGAAAGAAGGACGGAGGCGTCGATATGAGGACCAACTGCGATAGGAAGAGCCACCCAAAACAGATTAAGAATCACTATGTAGATTCATATCATGACATGCTAAAACAATATTCAGAGCGAAACGTTGTCGTTATAAAAGATTGTTCTGCAATTTGTGTCTTCGCACTTGTCGGCAATGGCGCTATTGTATCCACAGAGTCTGCTAGGCTTCAGAGTTTACATTCATGCAGTGAAGCAATTGTTAAGTACTGCATTCACTGTATGCAGCACTGGTATGGAATCCGCACGTTAATAAACTAAAAGTGCAGAAGTATACATCAAGGCTTGTTCCTGAGGTACGGGGCATGAGGTACGGGGCATGAGGTACTGGGCATGAGGTACTGGGCATGAGGTACTGGGCATGAGGTACTGGGCATGAGGTACTGGGCATGAGGTACTGGGCATGAGGTACTGGGCATGAGGTACTGGGCATGAGGTACTGGGCATGAGGTACTGGGCATGAGGTACGGGGCATGAGGTACGGGGCATGAGGTACGGGGCATGAGGTACGTGGCATGAGCTACGGAGACAGGCTCTCGGAACAGGACCTAACGATATTGGAGGACAGAAGAACCTGGGAGGACATGATAACATACAAAATACAGACAGACAGGGATACGGTTTACGAAAGGTGAGAAACGGGAACTTGGGAACACTGCTTTAAAGTTATTCACAGATGAGCACAGGGATGTTAGGAGGTATTTCTTCACTCTCTGTGTAGTCGAGAAGTGAAATGATCTTAAGTGATGGAAACTGGCTTCATATACACGGCTTTAAGAGCAGGTACGATAGAGCCTACTAGGCTAAGAGGGAGTGAATCCGAAGAGTGGCAAGTTAAGAGGCAGGACCAAGATCTGAGAATCGATCCTTGCAGTCACAAATAGGTGATTGTACGCACACGGTCCACGAGCATAGTGGGAAGTGTCTCTGGCAAGACATATTGAGAGGAGGGGTCAGGAGCTGAGATTCGTCCCCTAAATTCACATATGGGTAAGTACATATAAGTGCACGTCACATAACAGGCCAAGTGCCTATGAACATGTGCCTTTGTTGACTGGAAATTGCTACTACCACTACTACTGCTACTACCATTGCTACTATTACTGCTACTACTAGTACAAACACACACACACACACACACACACACACACACACACACACACACACACACACACACTATATCTCGTGCTTCTCTATACAAAAGCATTAACGAACACAACTCAAAAAAACGACTCTGCGATTACAGAGGACAAATTTATATTGGAAAAAACACTTTGTTTTGTTAAACCTCGTGTCACAAACACACACACTCACTACAATACTAATTTCGGTCATTAGTCGGTGTCTGGTGTGTAAAAGTGCGATGGTTTGTGAGGATTGTTAGTGGCTGGTGGTGGTGATTGTTAATGGCTGGTGATGATTGTTAGGGTTGCTGGTGGTGGTTGGGTGTATTATTTGCGTTGTTGGTGGTTGGCAGTTGTGGTTGATCGTGTTTGGTTGGAGCTGATGAGGTTGGAGGTGTTTATATGTAGTTGTTAGAGGGATTGTTGGTGCATGATGGCGGTTGTTATTGGTGGTGGAGATGGTTGCTAATAATTGGCAGTGATGTTAGTGTTGGTCGAGTTAGTGGCGGTGGTGGTATTGATGGTTGGTGGTGGTGGCTTGTGATGGTGGGGATGGTAGTTGGTGGCTGGTGGTTATGGTTGTTGGTGGTTCTGTTGGTGGATGGTGATGGTTGGTGGTGGTATTGAAACTAGAGATCCCAGGAAGGGTGGTACTGGCACTGGAGATCCCAGGGAGGGTGGTACTGGCACTGGAGAGCCTAGGGAGGGTGGCACTGGAGAGCCTAAGGTGGGTGGCACTGGAGAGCCTAGGGAGAGTGGCACTGGAGATCCTAGGGAGGGTGGCACTGGTACTGGTGAGCCTAGGGAGGGTGGCACTGGAGGGCCTAGGGAGGGTGGGCCAAGAATAAAAATCCAGGATTAATCAAAATGAGTTTGGATGTAAATTTTGTGTTATTAATTATGATGGATGCTTAATGGGGTGAGGATTGCAATGGCTTTTTTTCTCCTTTTTCACGGGCTTTTAATTTTTAAGCAATATATTGCATGCCATTCGTTTTGAAGTGAGTTATATGTGTACAGACTCGTGTACGTAAATACACATGTACACACCATCATGTACATACATTCACGTGTTTATACCCAATATATTAATGGCTCTGTATAATATTCGCATTTTGATTCACGTTTAATGAGGATTTTTTTTAGTAATCTTCCCGTTTTTAAGTATTAGGGAAATTTAAGTAATAACTGAAGAGACATTTACTGGAACTGAGTTTCTCTCTGACTAGACAAATGTTTTTTTTTTTCTAGATGTCTCTTTTTTTCTGTTTAGGAGCACGTTTCCCTCTGTATTGAACGAGTGTAAGGGCGACGTATCGCTCGATATGAGACTGGATAGTTTTTTTTTAGTATATCTCAGTTCTCCCTCATGTTTATTTTCCCCACTTTTTTTTCCCCCAAGTAGATTTCCTTCGATTTTTTCATACAAAAACTGCCCTGATTTTTTTCTTATTGTTTTCCTTGATTTTCAGAGTCAGATATTCCCCTCAGATTTGTACCTTAATTTCATCTTCCCTTATTTTCCTTCCCACAGCTTTTTTTTCCCCTCGGATCAAGAACCTTCCCATGACATCAATGCACTCCCCCACCACCACCATCTCCTGAAAGATCCATAACAAATGTGAGATAATTTTTAAAGAAAGCCTTAGGCATCCCCACTGAAATACCGCAAATATATATTAAGGAATATTGATTGAATGTTATATACGAATGTTCATAAAGTGGCGTCAAGAGGATGGAAGTCTGTGTTGGAGGATAGGAAAAAAATACAACCGTAGAATGGAGACAAAAATCAAGAATAATAATTCAATAATCAATAATAATTCAATAATTTCAATAATTCAATAATCAATAATAATTCAATAATTTCAATAATAATAATTCAACAATAATTTTAATTCAACAATAATTTTAATTCAACAATAATTTTAATTCAACAATAATTTTAATTCAACAATAATTTCAATAATTCAATAATAATTTCAATAATTTCTATCAATAATAAATAATTCAATAATTTCTATCAATAAATAATTCAATCATTTCAATAATTCTATAGTAATACAATACAAAAATAATAAAAATAACAGTACTAATACTAATAATGATAATGCAATAATCAAAATAAACTAGAGAATTGAAAGGAAGAAATGAGGAAGAACAAGTCGCAGAACACACTGAAAATTATTTACATTCAGTCTGGAAATAAAATAACATTTCTTGAGGTAGATGTCGCCTACAGCGTTAAAATAAATATTACTGGTTGATATTTATAACAGCCAATGAAATTACACGAGAATGAGAGAGAATATGTCTGGGTAGTTGGGGACAGCGTATGCTTATTTCCTCCCTTCCTCTCAGTCTTTCTCTTTCCCTCTCTTCTTCATCCTGTATCCTCCCTCTCTTCTTCATCTTCATCTTGTCTTCACTCTCTCCCTCCCTCTCTTCTTCACCCTGTCTCCTCTCTCCTCCCTCTCTTCACCCTGTCTCCTCTCTCCTCCCTCTCTTCACCCTGTCTCTTTCCTCCCTCTCTTCACCCTGTCTCCTCTCTCCTCCCTCTCTTCACCCTGTCTCCTCTCTCCTCCCTCTCTTCACCCTGTCTCCTCTCTCCTCCCTCTCTTCACCCTGTCTCCTCTCTCCTCCCTCTCTTCACCCTGTCTCCTCTCTCCCTCCTCTTCACCCTGTCTCCTCTCTCCCTCTTCATCTTGTCTCCTCTCTCCCTCTTCTTCACCCTTTCTCCCTTCTTCATTCTGTCTTCTCCCTTCCTCTCTTCTCCACCCTGTCTCCTCTCTCTCTCCCCCTCTCTTCTTTACCCTGTCTCCTCCCTCTTTTCTTCACCCTGTGTCCTCTCTCCCTCATTTCTTTATCCTGTCTCCTCCCTCCCTCTCTTTTTCACCCTGTCTTCTCTCTCTCCCTCTCTCTCTTCTTCACCCTGTCTCCTCCCTCCTCCAGTATACACACCTCATGAGCCCTACCATGAGTGTGCTGGAGCCCCGCCTTCATCTATATATTCATGACTGGAGTCCCGTGAGCTGCAGTCTGATCAGGCCCAGCCCCTCTGCTCCGGCTGCTTATTTCAACTCTTCATCCAGGGAACTGGAGCTATCTGCCCCTCCCTCGGATCAAACATTATTTCTCCTTTCGACGGACGCCTACGGGTCTAGCTCTTCCCCGTTAATAAAATAATGTGCTCCCTAGAACACATTATTATTATTATTGGTTGTATTATTATTATTAGTTGTAGTAGTAGCAGCAGTAGTAGCAGTAGTAGTATCGCCGTGGAGTCATACAGCGTCAGGTATGATTGGAGGAGAGGGTACCTCCAAATTCTCAGATTAAAAACCCTTCACCGGATAACGGAAAAAACTACAATACCATAATTTGGAATAAAAGTAACCAAATACCGTGACTGGGGAAAAGCCACAATAACCTAACTGTTAAAAAAAATGCACCATTGGGAAAAAATTCAGAATACCGTAAATGAAAAAAAACAACTTTAACTGGAGAATAAACACAATACTGTACGTAACTGGATGAAAGCCCCTTGTAGTTGTACAGGGCCACCCGTAGTTGTATAGGGCCACCTGTAGTTGTATAGGGCCACCTGTAGTTATACAGTGCCACCTGTTGTTGTACAGGGCCACCCGTAGTTGTATAGGGCCACCTGTAGTTATACAGTGCCACCTGTTGTTGTACAGGGCCACCTGTAGTTGTACAGGGCCACCTGTAGTTGAACAGGGCCACCTGTAGTTGCACAGGGCCACCTGTAGTTGTACAGGGCCACCTGTAGTTGAACAGGGCCACCTGTAGTTGCACAGAGCCACCTGTAGTTGTACAGGGCCACCTGTAGTTGCACAGGGCCACCTGTAGTTGTACAGGGCCACCTGTAGTTTTACGGTGTACCACTGTAGGTTTACGGTATACCACTGTAGGTTTACGGTTTACCACTGTAGGTTTACGGTATACCACTGTAGGTTTACGGTTTACAACTGTAGGTTTACGGTATACCACTGTAGGTTTATGGTTTACCACTGTAGGTTTACGGTATACCACTGTAGGTTTACGGTATACCACTGTAGGTTTACGGTATACCACTGTAGGTTTACGGTTTACCACTGTAGGTTTACGGTTTACCACTGTAGGTTTACGGTATACCACTGTAGGTTTACGGTATACCACTGTAGGTTTACGGTATACCACTGTAGGTTTACGGTTTACCACTGTAGGTTTACGGTATACCACTGTAGGTTTACGGTATACCACTGTAGGTTTACGGTATACCACTGTAGGTTTACGGTTTACCACTGTAGGTTTACGGTTTACCTGTTTTACTGTATACCACTGTAGGTTTACGGTTTACCACTGTAGGTTTACGGTATACCACTGTAGGTTTACGGTATACCACTGTAGGTTTACGGTATACCACTGTAGGTTTACGGTATACCACTGTAGGTTTACGGTATACCACTGTAGGTTTACGGTATACCACTGTATGCTTCATTAGAGTCTGATAGTTTAGAATTTATATAACTAGTCATTAGCTTCCTTTAATTTTCTTTTATGTCCTTTAAACCCTCCTATGTGATGGAGAACTAAATGAAAACTTTCCTATGTGATGGATAACTAAATAAAAACTTTCCTATGTGATGGAGAACTAAATGAAAACTTTCCTATGTGATGGAGAACTAAATGCTCTATGTGATGGAACTAAATGACTTTCCTATGTGATGGAGAACTAAATGAAAACTTTCCTATGTGATGGAGAACTAAATGAAAACTTTCCTATGTGATGGAGAACTAAATGAAAACTTTCCTATGTGATGGAGAACTAAATGAAAACTTTCCTATGTGATGGAGAACTAAATGAAAACTTTCCTATGTGATGGAGAACTAAATGAAAACTTTCCTATGTGATGGAGAACTAAATGAAAACTTTCCTATGTGATGGAGAACTAAATGAAATTCCTGGGGTGAAGGTGCATGACCTAAAATAACCCCCCCATAATTTGGAATATGACCTGAAAACCCTTGTGTGTGATGGAGAGCGATCTGAAAACTTTCCAGCATGATCTGAAAACTTTCCAGGATGATCTGAAAACTTTCCAGGATGATCTGAAAACTTTCCAGGATGATCTGAAAACTTTCCAGGATGATCTGAAAACTTTCCAGGATGATCTGAAAACTTTCCAGGATGATTTGAAAACTTCCTGTGATGGAATATGGCCTGAAAATTCTCGTGCGTGATGGTGTGTGTTAGTTAACCAGCGTTCTTGCTCTAACCTTGTACACTGTCACACAACGCTGTAAACAATTTTGGTAATCATAGAAGTAGTTTGTTGATTGCAAAGGATGAAGGTTGTGTGTGTGTGTGTGTGTTAGTTACCATTTTGTCCTAGGCACATGTCGATTTGACACTAGGCCTGTTGTAGTATCTGTGTGTGTGTGTTGAACATTGAAATGTTTGCCGTCGAATAGAACGCCCTCCGTGCGTGGCGCTTCTGCCACCGGTGTGTGTGTGTGTGTGTGTGTGTGTGTGTGTGTTTGCGTGTGCGTGCATGCAGGCACCCTACCTCGCCAGCAAATGTAAACGTTTGTATTCTGTCGTCCAAATAGAATGCGAGTTTTTCCACGCATTACAGTTCTTTGTATTTTGCCCCATTACAAGAATTGAATATATGTTTAATTCTAAATTAACTTAGGTTCACTTAAATTTACCTATAGTTGCATATGGTTAATCCATATTAACAAAATAGCCTGCCGAACGGATACCATCTAGCAGAGCGGGACATACTGTAGCCTCTAGAAATGTATCCCCCATGCTCGCTGAGTAAGACCTCTGCTTATGTTAGAGGCTGTAAACAAGGCGTGGAGTAGAACCAAGACTCTTGCCACAGCCACAGGGAGTATGCTAACTTCTTGTATATTTCTGTGTTGTCATGTCCTTTATGGTCTCTCGCTGAACTTTGCACTTCGTTCAGAGTTCTCTCTTTTGAAACATATGGGACTATTGTCTGTTAATTAAAGCCAAATTTTCGTTACCTCTGCTGAAACTCAAGGAGGTCAAATTAATTGCATGTCTTGGCCTACCCTCTTAAATCCACTTCCCAGGAGATGGTCTTATTCGAATCTCTTATTCTTTATCTACTTATTTTCAAGGTCTTAGACCACTCTCTTGTTCTTCTCGGAGCCGTCACTGAATATTCCGTTATGTTCAAAGGTGCGGAGCCTACTTGCAGAGGTCTCCTGCATGTGTTAGTTACCATTTTGTCCTAGGCACATGTCGATTAGACACTAGGCCTGTTGTATATGTGTGTGTGTGTGTGTGTAACGAAACACTTCGAAATGTTTCGGCCCCGCCGGGAATTGAACCCGGGCCCTCCGTGCGTGAAGCAAGAGCGCTAGCCACCGTGTGTGGTGTTTAGTGTGTGTGTACTTACACACACACACACACACAGGGGTCGAGTCATAGCTTCAGGCCCAGCCTCTTCACTGATACTAGGTCTACTCTCTCCTTGCTCCAAGAGTTTTTATCATACCTCTTTTTAAAGCTATGTATGGATCCTGCCTCCACTACATCATTTTCCAAACTATTCCACTTCCTGACAACTCTATGACTGAAGAAATGCTTCCTAACATCCCTTTGACTCATCCGAGTTTTCAACTTCCAATTGTGACCCCTTGTTGCTGTGTCCCATCTCTGGAACATCCTGTCCCTATCCACCTTGTCAATTCCTCTGTCTTTTATATGTCGTTATCCTGTCTTACCCTATCCTTCTGTGCGTGTATTTTGCTCATAGTTCAGACGTTTACTAAGGAACTAGTTATGTGTACCGCTGGTGGAAGAGTATTCAGCTGCAGTCTTCCCTAACGTTTGCTAAATGGGATTTATTTTTAATATGCAACTCTTGGATTGTTGGTCTACATTAATAATTTGCAGTGTCGAATTTCCTCCTCCCGACTCCGACTCTCATCAACAAAAGCCATGAAAGGCCTCCAGTCTTGAATGTCTTGAAAGATCAACATTTTTACAAAAATGTTTTATGTACGTGACCTCTTGAGAGTTCCGACTTTTTAAAACAGACTCACGCACGCACGAACGCGACTGCACACACACACACACACACACACACACACACACACACACACACACACACACACACACAAGCCCTGAGCGCCAATGAAGTTTCTCATATAAAAACTTGACAGGCCAGAAGGAAGAAAACACTACCATAACAGTGTTTTACTCCACTCAATCTGCAGTTCCCATTTCCCAGAAGTGTGTGAGCAACGCACTCTTGTAAAATAACGGCTCTGTTGTTACTTTAAATCAAACAAATGTACATATTTTTAAGTAAAACGGAATTGGTAAAGTGTGTATATATATATATATTATATTTATTTATTTATGTTTGACTATTAGCAAACGAGCGAAATTATTTACAAATATTTTCTCAGTCCACAGCAGGATTCAAACATGCTGCGTACTTCAATGCAGAGTTTGTAGGTTCGAATCCTGCTGTGGACTGAGTGATAATGAATTAATTTAAGAGTTAAGCCCGTATGGGTAAAAGAAATATGTGATCCAAATGGGTTAATTATGGGTGATCCAAATGGATTAATTATAATAATATTAAGTAATATGTTCTATATTCTAACAGAGGCAACCTTATTTAAGAGCTATTTGTTACATTAATATAATCTTATTCCATACAATAAATTTTCTACGCTGTCTGGGTATCGTGGTTCTCTCGTTTAAGACTTGAGTGCAAATTCCACCTAATCTGGATCAGCAAATCCTTCCTAATGAGTTAGGTCAGTAGTCTGAGCTTACATGAATACTTATCTCACGTGAAAACATCTCTTCTCTCTGTTTAAACGTAGTTGAAAATATTAGCTCTCCCAGTGGTCCCTCAGCACTGGTGATTGCAAATGATGCAGCTTGCAGTGTGTTGGTTTCTCTTCCGCCTAATGTATTTTAAAGGTTTCAATGTTGTTTTATTTTCTAAGCCAGCAGTATGCTGGATGGCAGGGAGAGAGCCTTATGGTATATTATCTTTTACTCAGGCATCCACAAAGTCTGCTGCTGTCTGTCTTTCTCGGGTACTCTCTCTCTTTCTCTCTCCTTCTTTCCATAAATATTATCGTAATTATTTATATCTTTCCTTTTCAAAACCTCGTTGAATTTTCATTCTCTTACATTTTCCTTCATATCTGAATTACCTTCTTCCTCTCGTTTGCGTCTGACTTTCTGCATAAGACGCAACACTATATTGTCTGTCTTTCCTCTATTCATAATTCTATCTTGCTGAATGGTTCTTCTGTCTCCTCCTTTATAATGGATTCTCTCTCTCTCTCTCTCTACTTCTTTGGTCGTCGTGTTATGTGAATGTCGTTCCCTCCTTTCTTATTTTTTTGTGAAATCTTCCCCACTCACCAAAACTTATCTCCCATCTTTATCTTTCTCTCCTTTTCTCTATATTTCTCCCTTCCCCAGCTTTTCGCTTTCTGTTTTATTCTCCTGATCTCGTCTGTCTAGAGAGACGCAGCGATAACCAGACAGTTATTTTAGCTTTTGTCAAAAGATAATATCTTGCATAAGGTCGTCTCTGTTATCTGATTCTCACTCAGTCATGAGCGAGCGCGCTCTCTCGCGCGCACACCCACCCACAGGTCAAGTGTCTATTGATAAGCGCCTTTGACAGTCCGCACTAACACATTCTACATATCCTCGCGTGACGTAAACGATTCCTTCCCTGTCTCTCACTCTCTCCAATATTCGTTTTCCTATTTCTCTTTCTCCTCCACTTCGTCTCCTCTTGTTTTCTTTTTCCTCTCCTCTTCCCTTTTAAATCTCTTTCTTCCATCCTCTTCTTGATTTCCCCTCTTCTAGCCCTGTCCTTCCGCATCCCTTTCCACGTCCTTCCTCTATTCCCATTCTTCTCCGTCTTCTTCCATGCCTTTGTTTTTATTCCCCGTCTTCATTACCTTTCTTATCCATCTCCTCTTTTATCCCCTCTTCTCTCATTTTCCTCCATCCCCTTTGTCATCCCCTCTTCCATCTTCCTCCTCTATTCCCCCTCTATATCCTCCATCCACCCTCTTTTCTTCCATCCCCCTCCTCCTCCTTTTACTTTCTCCTTCTCATTCCTCCTACGTTTCAGTAAAATTTCCTTCACGTTAGCCGACTGTTATGGGTCACATTCAGGTATAAATGTGCTGGAAAACTCCAGTCCTGCTGGAATGTCATATCTGTGCAAAAAAAAAAAAAAAATCCAGTCCTGTGTGTAAGAAACTCCTGTATATGCTGGAATGTCATTATCTTTTGTAAAAAAAAAAACACACTCCAGTCTTGTGTGTAAGGAACTCCAGTCCCTGCTGGAAGGTTATCTTTTGTAAGAAACTCCTCCAGTTCTGTAAGAAACTCCAGTACCTGCTGGAATGGTATTATCTTGTGTAAGCAAATACTCCAGTGCCTGCTGGAATGTTTTCTTGTGAAAGAAAATACTCCAGCACCTGCTGGAATGCTATTATCTTGTGTAAGAAAACTCCAGTTTTGTGTGTAGGACACTTAGGGATACCAGGCGTTGGGCAAATGTTATCCTGGCACCTAACAGTGAAAAAGATCAATCTAGATTTCCCTTGTTTCATCCCCTTGTTTCATCCCCTTGCTTCATCCCCTTGCTTCATCCCCTTGCTTCATCCCCTTGCTTCATCCCCTTACTTCATCCCCTTGCTTCATCCCCTTGCTTCATCCCCTTGCTTCATCCCCTTGCTTCATCCCCTTACTTCGTCCCCTTGCTTCATCCCCTTGCTCTATCCTACTCATCTCCTTCCTTTTTCCTGTCAGTTCTCTCTTCTGACCGTTTACCTCTTTTTCCCTTATCCTTTAAATTTTTCATTTACCCTCTCCAGTTTCACCTTTATCTTCACCCATTTTTCTCTTTACCTCTCCCTCTCGCCTTTCCTCTTTCGTTATACTCTTTCCATTTACCCCATTTTTCTTTCTCCTTACTACTTTCCCTTACCCCTTTTTCCTTACCTCTTTCCCCTTACCTCTTTCCACTTACTTCCTTTACCACTTTCTTTATAACTTACCTCTTCTCCAATGCACTTTCATCTGCAGGTCAAAAAATTCATGGATGTACGTAAGCTTGAGTATCTGTCTTCTTGGTAGTGTATTCTTTCACTCGTGTCTGTCTTTACTCTCTAGCAACCCCTTTCTTCTAGGAACCCCTATCCCCTAACAACCTCTTTCTTCTAGGAACCCCTATCCCCTAACAACCTCTTTCCTCTAGGAACCTCTATCCCCTAACAACCCCTTTCCTCTAGGAACCCCTTTTCCCTAGCAATCTCATTAGCAACTGCCCTCTACCAACCAACTCTCTTCCCACCACCCTAGCAACCCCTTCTTCTAGCAACCCTTTTCTCCTATCAACCCTTTCCCCTAGGAACCCATAGCAACACTACCATCCTAGCAACTTCTAATATACTTCCTAGCAACTACTAGCATTCTAGCAACTCTAACAATTCACGCTAACCATCCTACCCTTCTTGCATATCCCTAGCAACCCCCTTCCTAGCATTCCCCACCCCATTTTCATCTCCACATATCAATCTCTTCTAACAGCCCCAGAACCCCTCTTCTCCCCCTTCCCCTCTCCCTCTCACTACTTCTCCTCTCCGTTTCCCCCTCCTCTCTCACCCCTCCCCTCTCTTCCCTCCTTCCTCTCTCCTCCCACCTTCCCCTCTAAATTTTAGCCTCATTCGTCCGCCAAGGAATAAACTGCGGGGAACAAATTTCTTCTATGTCTTTATACTGTTTCTTCTCCTCTTGCAATCCACTTCCAAGATGTGAAGGTCTCTCTCTCTTTCTCTCTTGCTCTCTCTCTCTCTCTCTCCAACTCTCATGCACTCCTGGGAGATCCACGGAGAGGGTCCTTAAGTGAGAGGAAGAGGAGGAGGAATAGGAAGACGTTGAAAGACGAGGAGGAGGAAGTTGGAGGATGAAGAGATGAATAGGAAGAGGAGATGGGAGTGGAGGAGAGGAACAAAGAGGAGAAGGCGGTGAAACAAATGATGAAGGATGTGGAGGTGGGGAAAAAGGGTAAGAGGAAGAAAAATGAGGAGGAGTAAGAGGAGGTGGCGATAACGTAAGACGAGAAAAAGTTGGAAGAAGTGGAGAACATAGATGACGCAAAAAAAAAAAAAGTGTGAAATGAGAATCTGAAGGTGCAGGAGGAGAGGAATAGAGGAAGACAAAAGAAGAAAGACTAGCAGAGGAGAAATAGGAGGATAGATCATAAAGAAGAGGACACATGCACACAAGATAAAACATTGATGGAAGAGCATACAGAAATTGGATGTGGATAAAAAAAAAGAAACACAAAAGAGCCAAAAATGTGAGAGAGAGAAAATATGTACAAATATCAAAGAAGAATAAGAGCGCATAAACCCGACAACGGGAAGAGACGTGGAATAACATGAACAATATATGAGGTAAAGAGACATAATGTGAGAGAGGAAAAATGTGCGAGAGAGAGAGAGAGAGAGAGAGAGAGAGAGAGAGAGAGAGAGAGAAATATGATGAAATGGGAATAGAAAATTTGGATAAAAGACCTTGAGAAGGTAAAGAGACTCGATCCAAAAAATACACGAAACAAAGGTAAAAAATAAAATGATCAGAGA
>WNWK01000145.1:650000-742931 GCA_009830355.1 Cherax destructor
TTCCTGCTTCACGCGCTTTATCATACCTCTTCTTGAATAGATTCTGCCTCCTCTAGAACACTTCCCAGGCTATTCCACTTCCAGAAAACTGTGACTGAAGAAATACTTCCTAACATCCCTGTGATTAATTTGAGTCTTCATCTTCCAGTTGTGACTCTTTCTTGCAGTGTCCCATCTCTGGAACGTCCTGTCTCTGTCCACCTTGTCAATTCCTCTCAGTATTTTATATGTCGTTATTATATCCTCCCTATCTCTCCTGTCCTCCAGTGTCGTCAGGTCGATTGTGTGTGTACTCACCCAGTTGTGGTTGCAGGGGTCGTGTGTGTGTGTGTGTGTGTGTGAAATTCCAATCAGATTAGGTGCTCGAATATGCTTGCTAAATCTGAATTTGTTTTGAAATCAGATTTTCAATTTCTTATTGAATCTCAGTCATTAACCTTGTAGGTAATATTTGTCCATTACATGTTGAAAGACAGACATAAATTTTCTTGTCCCTTATCTCCTTGAGCTCTTATTTTCTTTTATTCTGGTGTATAAATTTTGGCCTGTTTTTTATCTATACCAAACGTCGGTTTTTACAGTAAGCCTAGTATTAGCTATGATGAACATACAATACGGCTTGGACACTCCCATCGTAGAATAAATCTGTGCAGTTACGGAACACAGTTCAAGTTTCTTGGAAAGAACTTTGATCGCCTCTCAGCCATGAGCTCACATCACTCTGGAGACTTTCTCTTAGAGTAGAACTTCCTATATCTGCGACTGACCCATGTCTCGCCCCTCACATTAAGTTGTAATTGCTCTGTGCCTTCTATAATAAATACATTAGCCACTCGAATATATTTTTAGGTGTAGCTCTATTGCTCACTTAATATATAATAGTGTGAACACGATATCAGGTTTTTACAGGCATTTGAGACTGAAAAAAAGGCTGTTTCACTTTACTGCGATTTTCGCTTTATTTCAGTAGCCCGGAACCCAACCCGCTGTATATGCGGGGCCCTCCTGTATTTGCAGCAAAGTGTTGTTGATCAGTGTAGCCGTTATTGCCTGACATAACGCTCCTCAACTTTGCAAAGAATGCAATGATGCAAAAGTGTAGGCAGGACAGTTATCCAGTGCATTCCATCTTTTTCACCCACTGATAAATTGGTCTCCTCAGATTCCTCAGCACTCTGCAATTTTCTCTCCCTCGTATATCTTGTTGTGACCTCGTCCTTCAGAGACTCATCTGGTGATACACTCGCCGGCAAATTTCTTAATGCATTCTCTTCCTCCATACTTCTTCCATCCTTCGCATTCTGTTACTCAGTATTATGCGATGGGCAAGTGGGGGACTTGGATGCAATAGAAGACATGAGTAATTAAGAAAAGATTGTGGAAATTATTTTGAAAACGAACAGAATAAAAAATGGATGGGAGAAGGTTAGAACTTTTTTTGCAATAAAGAGTAAGAAACAAAAGAAAAATAAAAGTGGAAAGAATGAATGAGGTGAGAGTGGAAGGGTAGAGAGGCTGATGGCAGAAGGGGAAGGGGAGAGTTAGAAGAAAATGGGATATAACAGAGAAGACATGAGTGTCAAGAGAGAGAGAGAGAAGCTTTATTAAAAATGTTAGTCACCTCATGCACAGTTTCGTTCTGAAACCAATCATATGCAGAGACGCAGACTGAGATGCTAGAAGACAGCATCCAGAACCACACCTAGGTGACCATGCACACACGCCCATTGTAAGAAATATACATAAAAAAATGTGCACAAACAAAATATCAAACACAGGCCAAGTAAGAGAATAAAACAAGAAATTCCAGAATTGACTGCAATTACAGAAACTAAAGTAATATAAATGCAATTATTCCGATGGGATAGTCCATAAAGATAAGGGGAGAAAAAAAGAGGGGGCAAAGCACCCCTCCAGATAAAAAGGGATTGTAATTGGAAGAAATATTTTTTTCAGACTGATTACTGTATATAATTGAAATTAGTGTTGCGACTGGACCCTTGGTTGTGTAGTGATCGCTTACAATCCAATATCAAATACCAGAAGACCCAGTCGTGAATATGACAGGAACATAAAAAATGGTATAATAAAATTGTGGAAAATGACACGTATGTACAGTTCTAATATGTTCTGAACTCTTCATATGTGTGTGTTTTTTCGCAAGATAGAAACAATACAGAAGAAATAAACATCAGTGAAAAAAAACTGCCGAAGCAGCACACACAAAAGAATTAATGGGTTTCATAGACTTCAGAAAGTGGAAGCCACACGGAAGTTCAGAGACATGGAGGAGCAGTCATTGTGAATCTATAATGCAGAACTTTTTAATGCAGCATATTAATGAACCGATGAAAGTAAGGAGTGACGAGCCTCCAGGGACTCCTGTGGTAACGTTGTTCTTTTGGTGGAAGTGAAACTAAGGAATAGAGGAGAAATTGGAGAACAGGAGGAGCCGAAGCGCAGGAAAAGTTGTTATAAGAGAATGTACTTCTGATTTAAGTACATGGAATAAGTAATTCAGGAGACGATCCAACTAGGAAATGGAGGATTTTTTTTTTTTAATGGAAGTGCCAAGATGCAACAGAGATATTTCATTAACACCAGAGAATCGACCCTCCCTCGTTAATAAATAGTCGAGTACCTCCTGACAATGGGTCACAGTTAATGGCTATGTGAAGAGTGCGTACTTCTCTTCTGATTGTGTAGGGTAGAGGGCGTCATTACTAGACCAAAATATGAGTGATAATGGCGGGTCACAGGAAGACGTAGTAGGCTACTTTAAGAGGAACATTTAGTGTAAAAAAAAACGAGACCGTTGCAGAAGATTGAAAAAATGTCTGTGGCTGTAGACTGAGGATGAGCGAGCATGAGTAATGAAGACAAAGATTCAAGCTGAAGAACAAATATTTACTTCAAGCTTGTCTTCGACTTGTCTTTGTCTTCATATATGTAAGCAGTACACCATTTTCACCAAGCACGTGCAAGCAGACTTGTCAGGGTACGATCTAGCACTAAGGCTCACTGAATTACATAAAATGGGGCTATGGGAGAGGAAAATACAACAGCGCTGAGGATTACAGCCTTCACGAGCAAGGTACTGGCGAGAAATTACTATCTTAGTGAACAATGATTGACGGTCCAGAAACTGATGTAAATAATGGGCCAAACGTGTGGTAGAAGCCATGGGAGAGAGGAAGGACTGAAGGGGTTAGGAAGGGTATTGAAGGACTCCATTAAGAAGAAACAGAATAGAGGGGGAGAGACAAATTCGAGGATTCTATTAACAAGGAATAGGGCTGGTGTTACAGTTGATTGGGAGATTAAGGAGGAGTAGGACAGTGACTCAAAAAGTTTGAAGATTTCCATTTACATGGAACAGGGCGGATGTGGGAAGCAAGAGATCGTGGATTTCATTAACAGGCGTGAGAAGAGGAGTGGGGGATTCTATTAGAGAACATTAAGGAAAAAATTCCATACATTTATGATGGAGCGAGAAGAGCTGAATGACAAGGTGAATAAGCAATAAATTTATGAAAAAGATGAATGACCCAGTAAATTAAAAGCTAGACGACTAAACCAGTAAATGAATGACAAGATGAATAAAGCATTAAGAGATACTTAAAAGGTAATGGAACACTCGCATGTTTAAACGACTGTTCTAATCTAACTTAGAGCGTTTAACCTCAGCAAGATAAGGTAGGCCACCTAGGACCAGGGGTATTTGACAACACACACAAAAAAGAAAAAACACAACCTAGAATTATAGAAAATTGAAAAACGACCGTTCGAACGCACGCCTAACACGACTGACTAATAATATAATGGGTAAAGCTCTGTGGTCAGAATAGACGAAGACATGAAGCACACGCTAGTAAAGGAAACAAAGTCAGTACCATTATGCTGTACTGTACAACTTGAAGTTGATTCGGGGAGTCATCGCCCCCGTGGCTCTCTAGAACCCCGTCATGTTAGTGTGTTGGAACCTAGTCAATATGCATTACGAGAAGAAAAGAAATGTCATGGTAAACTACGAGAAGAAAGGAACCATAAAATGGTCCACTGGGATGGGGAACCATAACATGGTCAGTATGGGAAGAGACGAACCTTGATAAAGGAAGAAGAAAATAACCATGTCTCTAGTCACCACCAGTCGCTGAAGATTAGTGGGCAGTGAAGGAAAGAACGAGAGCATTTTCCTTTTAAAAGATTTCCAGCAGGACTGACTGATGCTTCTAACGCATTTGCGTAGCACTTTAACCCTGTATGCGGCCCACAAGAGTCTGGTAGACGCACAGGCAGCGTAGTTTTACAGTAGCATAGGGAGCACTTGTCCATGTGTTGCTTCGTCCCTGGGATCGAATATGAGATCTTTCGGTTGTAAGCCGAACGGTCTAAGCAATAATAAATCACTCGGCACGGCAGAGTGGAAACGAGAAGAGAAGAGAGAGAGAGAGAGAGAGAGGAGGGGGGAGGGAGGGGTGCAGAAGAGGGGAAAGAAAGGAAAACGGATGGATGATGAGGGGAACAGAAAAAAAAGAGAAGGAATGAAGTGGGTGGAGAGGAAACGGAGAAACTGGGGTATAGGAAAGGAAGATCATGGTAGGTAGGGAAGAGAGATAGGTTGTGGCAAGAGAAGGGAAGAGGTTGGGGTAGGAAATGGGTGAGAGGAGGACGCATTGATAATACTTACGGGTCATAGAGAATTATTTATGGGTCGCTGGAGGAGAGAGATGGTGATGAAGGTAGGACAAAACACAGCCACTACACCACACGCATTCAAGGTGCCCAGGGAAACCTCCGAGTTATGGTTATAGTGGTGTTAGCGGTGGTGATGGCAGTGGTGGTGGTGGTGTCAGAGGCGTCACCTACCGGAGACACACATCTGTATGCATACACTGTACTGGCTTTGTAAAGGAAGGTAGACGTAAGGTATTGCTCGTCTCTGAGAAAACCCCCAACGTGGCCACAATAACGTAGACAATTCCTGTCACAAACACTGCCACTTGGAGGATATACAAGAGGGTTAAGAATAACCCTGCTCAAACATCTTTATGATATCGAATTGCAGAGAGAATGATATGAAACTGGAGAAAGAGACAGAGAGAGATTGTACCCTGCTCCAGAACATCACTTCATCTGAGATCCTTTATTCCCAGGATGACTCGAGTCTGGAAAATGTTCGTACACTATAATGACATCAACGAAATAGTCAGTTGACCAAATAAAATCGCTGGCCCCCAGCTAGCTACAACTTCCTCCCATTCACTATTTGTGTATCTCTTAACAATAACAAGGCTTTCAAATGAGGTGATGTAGGTAACAGCTCATAGCTTCTAACTAAAGTTAGGAACCCAAAACCTAACCACTTAGAACCCTGTGTAAAAAGGTGCAAGAGTGAGTTAAAAGTTGGTACATCACACTGCATCACCTGGCAGAAGACTGGGAATAATTATTGAAGCTTGCTCACACATCACTCTTAATGATTAAGAGACATGTGCAACAGTTGGGTATCTTTACTGTTGAAATGTTTCGCCTTCACAGTAGGCTTCTTCAGTCAAATACAGAGGCAACAAGTGTAGCAGAACTCTTCTCCAGGCTGAGGGACTGATTACCTCATCTTTTGTGTATAATTCTGATGTCTTCCAGTTATGTCCTTGAATTTGTATTGATAAAGCCACTGGATGGCTAACCGTCTACAATAAAGATACCCAGATGTTACACACGTGTCTAATTCTTCAACTTTATCAAGGCTTGATAAAGCTATAATCGGAGCGAAATGCTAAAAGTTTACTTTGTACCAACTTTTCTGAACAAGTTTGCATTATTCATATCAAGATCGCAATCCCCTATCGCTGCATGGAGAGTCTTCCCAAGTCCCGTAACTTTTATGGTTTCTCATCGTTGCTTAACGTTTCACATTACTGTCACATCTTTAGTCCACACATTTCCTCATTCACACCTGTCCCACAGATTGGAAATTAATTTTTAAGTCTTGACAGTAGTTTTTTTCTTTCCTCTAATCTGTTAGTTGTGACTTGTTCCAACCTATTGTGAGATTTTTTTCACTCCAACAGGGGGCTCGTAGGTCACAGGTTACAGCTGAAGGACCGGGCTTAATCCTGGGGCGGGTGGGAACGTTGCACATACTTTCTTACACCTGTTTGCCCTTGTTCACCAGCAGTAAAGCGGTAGCTAGGTTCCTGTGAGTCGCATCCTGGGATAGGCAGCAGTAGTATACCTTACAGTAGATAGGCTACCTTAGGTTACCTGTAGTCGTTTCTGCAGATAACCGCCCCGCGACCCGATCCCAGAGCAGGCCTCCTAGTTTGACCTGATGGATCAGGCTGTTGGTACTCTCTGCCCTCAGTCACACCTACGGACCATAACCCGGCTGATCAGGAACTACTTTGAGGAATTTGTCGAATTCCCTCTTGAGGAAAGCCAGGGCTCTGCTGGTAATCCTCCTTATGCAGGAAGAGAGGATGTTGAAGAGTTGTGGTTTCTTTACACTTATTAAGTTCTCTATCGGTGTACTCATCTTCCTTAATTTTCACGGGGAGGGGGGGGGAGGTGTCTTGCATCGTCCGCTAAGCCTCATGTTTTCATATAGTGATTTCGGTGTGCAGATTTGCGACCAGTTCCTCCAGGACCTTCAACGTAAAGATTTTCATGTATCTTACTCGCCTGCGTTCGAAGGAGAAAAGTTCTAGGGACTTTAGGCGCTCCCTCAGTAGTTAGGAGCTTGACTGATTTCACACGAGCTCTTAAGGTTCTCTTTACGCTTTCCAGTTGTAGTTTGTTTTCCTTGAAACGGGTCGTTAGTACACGTCAATATTCACACCTAGAGAGAACGAGTGACATAAGTGTCATCACTGGCTTGGCATCTCTTGTTCTGAAAGCTGAGATGAGAGTGATAACGCTCTTCAAGTCACTTGTTCTTGTTGGAATATTGCCTCTAGATTCAAAGGAGAGAGAGAAAAAAAGCATCACGTTTCCCCAGTATGAATTTAAAAAAGACCTGCAAGGTGATAGGGATTAATTAACAGGTGTTTGTGATGGCCTTTCGTGAGACAAGACTTCATAACCATTGGCCAAGTTTTCTCTCCCGAATTAAAATTGAAAATTGAGTTGGCGCGATAAATTGGAGGCGCCATTAGAACGAGAGAAGGATGCCCTTGATGTCCCAGGAGTAATGTTTCCTGACGCCCTTACTGATGGGGTGCAGAGGATGCTGAATGCTGCGGGTGTTAGATAAGAGACGGCTGGCCATAGTAATGGAATCTGGGAATGGTGATAAATGCAGAGCCCGATAAAACGGAGATGGAACGACCCAGAGGAATACTTTCGTGGGGAGAAAAATCTCGTGAAAGCGGATTCGGGGAGAGAGAGAGAGAGAGAGAGAGAGAGAGAGAGAGGGGGAGGGGGAGGGGGAGAAGGAAGTAAGGTATTCAAATGGAGATGCTCAGGTGAAAGCTCCCGTTTGGTAATAATATTGTTAGAGTTTTATCTGTCTGTATATGCAGTATTTTATACGAGTCTCTCTCTCTGTACATCTTTCTATCTCTGTTTTTCTCTGAGAGGAAGGCTCGTACTACCATTATTTCCTCAGTAAGAGGCAATGACGAGTGAACCTCGGTTTAGAGAGGGTTTGAGGTCAATTATACGTGATGGAGGAAATGTTGTGGATGGAGGAGTGGCAGGGAGTAGGTTGATGAGGTTGATGGGAGTGGTGGGTAAGGAAGGGAGTCAGGAAGGGAGGCACGTGATTCAGTTGGGAGGTGTCAAGGGAGGAAGAGATTGTAGAGGAGGGAGTTGGGAAGGGAAGGGGTAAGAATGGGTTGCAAGGGGTTAAGGGAAAGAGAAGGAAAGTGTTAAGAGAAAAATAAATGACAGGCTGACGGGATGAGACTAAGACTCGTGCCACCTAGCATCGCCTATCACTCACCGCTTTTTAATTTATGCATGAGAAGCGGTAAACCTGTGTGGTTCATTCAGCGCAAATACTCGTGAAGGCTCTACTTACCTCTCTTAGTTATCTCTGCCAACTCTGCCAAGCACAGGATAATTTTTCTCCTTGTTGAAGAATGCAAATGTACTAATTTACAAATGAAATAATTGAGTGATGACCAACAAATTTAAGATGTTAATCTCAAAACCAATGACATTTTATTTATCATTAAATGCATTCTGCCAATATGACTGTACGCAGCATTTATGTTCCATACTTGTCTCAAACATTAGGAGTTATACTACACAATGCTGCTGCTTGAGCAATTGCAGCATCTTATCCTTGCAAATCAATCTTAATTCTACTCCCAAGTGACTATAATATACAGTGAAACGTCTTCAAGGACCTCACGTTATTACAAGTGAATGTTGACGATTACAATACTAACAGGTCATGTTTGTTCTTTACAAAGGTAAAAAAAAAAAAGGTACGGAAAAGTGGCATAGGCAATTTAATTTAGACGAAAGTGAGGGTCCCTGTAAACTAAATAACATAGATTTTAATCAAATCGAATGCCAGAAAGATTCAAGAGTTTTGGGACTGGTAAACCTACTAGGAACCCTAAACCTAACCTTGTAAAACCCTGTGTAAAGAGAGAGAGAGAGAGAGATAAGACTAATATCGATAATATTTATACCTATTACTGATACCTTAAATTAATATGAATTGACGCACCAGAAATTAACTTTGTACCTCATTTCAAATTTATTTTTTCGCAGTATGACACGACAAAATTTTTTAATCAATTCGTCTGGACATTGAACCCTGATATTACAGTACTTGGAATCTTAACACTTATGTCTCAGCTAGAGTTGTAGTCTGTTTGTGTATTAGTTACCTGTTATTAAAGGCACTTGTCGATAGACACTTGGCCTGTTTCGTGTGTGTGTGTGTGTGTGTACTCATTTGTACTTACCTATTTGTGGTTGCAGGGGTCGATGCGTAGTTCCTGGCCCCGCCTCTTCGCCGGTCGTTACTAGGTCCACTCTCTCTCTCTGCTCCAAGAGTTTTATCGTACATGTGTGTGTGTATACTCGCCTAGTTGTACTCACCTAGTTGTGGTTGCAGGGGTCGATTCATAGCTCCTGGCCCCGCCTCTTCACTGGCCGCTACTGGGTCACTCTCCCTGCGCCATGAGCTTTATCATACCTCTCCTTAAAGCTATAAATGGATCCTGCCTTCACTACATCACTTCCCAAACTATTCCACTTCCTGAACACTCTGTGACTGAATAAATACTTCCTAACATCCATGTGGTTCATCTGAGTCTTCAACTTCCAACTGTGTCCCCTTGTTGCTGTGTCCCATCTCTGGAACATTCTGTCTGTCCACCATGTCAATTCCTCTCAGTATTTTATATGTCGTTATCATGTCCCCCCTATCTCTTCTGTCCTCCAGTGTCGTCAGGTCGATTTCCCTTAACCTCTTCTCATAGGACATACCCCTTAGCTCCGGGACTAGTCTTGTTGCAAACCTTTGCACTTTCTCTAGTTTCTTTACGTGCTTGTTTAGGTGTGGGTTCCAAACTGGTGCTGAATACTGTAATATGGGCCTAACGTACACAGTGTACAGGGACTTGAACGATTCCTTATTAAGATGTCGGAATGCTGTTCGTAGGTTTGCTAGGCGCCCGTATGCTGCAACAGTTATTTGGTTGATGTGCGCCTCAGATGTGCCTGGTGTTATACTCACCCCAAGATATTTTTCCTTGAGTGAGGTTTGTAGTCTCTGGCCCCCTAGACTGTACTCCGTCTGCGGTCTTCTTTGCCCTTCCCCAATCTTCATGACTTTGCACTTGGTGGGGTTGAACTCCAGGAGCCAATTGCAGGACCAGGCTTGCAGCCTGTCCAGGTCCCTTTGTAGTTCTGCCTGGTCCTCGTCCGATTGAATTCTTCTCATCAACTTCACATCATCTGCAAACAGGGACACTTCGGATTCTGTTCCTCCCGTCATTTCGTTCACAAATACCAGAAACATCACCGGTCCTAGGACTGACCCCTGTGGAACCCCACTCGTCACAGGAGCCCACTCTGACACCTCGCCACGTACCATGACTCGCTGCTGTCTTGCTGACAGGTATTCCCTGATCCATTGTAGTGCCTTCCCTGTTACCCCTGCCTGGTCCTCCAGCTTTTGCACTAATCTCTTGTGTGTTTGTATGTTTGTGTGTGTGTGTGTGTGTGTGTGTTGCATCTAAGTTTGATAAACTCTGGTAAATGGGAGAGAAAACCCCACAAAGCTAGAGTCTCAGCAGTGACGGACGCAGACATATATTATATACAGTGAAAACAGCATTTTTCTAGTTGATCTGTTATTTGTAGTCCAGCGGTAGCGAGGGAGAGAGACGGGGGAAGAGAGGAGAGAGAGAGAGAGAGAGAGAGAGAGAGAGAGAGAGAGAGAGAGAGAGAAATTATGAAACAGTTCTCTCAGCAGGTTGTTGTGGTGGCCGGGTCTTCCTGGAGGGGCTGGAGCTGCACTCTTCTTTGTTTCTGGCCCCGCCAGCGCTGCTGCTGTCCGCAAGAAAAGATTTTTGCCTCATTATTTTCAGTGGAAAAAAGTTCATCTCTGTCTTTTGTTGAGGAAAGTTCCCTCCTTCCCTTCCTCCTCCCTCCTTCTCCTCCTGATCCCCTTCCCCTCACCTCCCCGGCCACCATTATAACACAACATCTTTCCCTCCTTTCCATCTCCTCTCCCATCTCCTTTCCTCCCATCTACTCTTCTTTCTTCACCCAACTGTTTCACCACCTTGCTTTCCCTGCTGTCTCCCAGTACTCCTCCCAATTATCTCTATTTCGTTTCTCCTACTTTCCCCTCCTCTTCGCCTTATTATCTATCTCCACTTTTCCTTTACCCATTCCCCATCTTCCCTTATCATCGTTTCCCTTTCCACTTCCATCTTCCCCTTTCCATTTTCCCCTCCAACCCCCCTTTCCTTCCACTATATTCTCCCTTTCCGTCTACCCCAATCATATCCTATTTCATCCCCTTCCCTCTCCTTTTCCGTACCACTTCCTCTTCTCTTCCTCCTCTCACCTCTTCCAAGCCATTTTCTACTCTCCCCTCCACCACCCCGTTTCCATTTTTTCCCTTCTCCCTTCCTATCCTCCCTCTCGTCTCTATTTACTTCCTGGTCTCTTCCTAATCCATTCTCTTTCTCCCTCTTCCATTCTCTTCCCTTCCCCTCCCATCTCCTCTCCTCCCCCTCCCATCCCTCTCTCCTCCCCTTCCCCTCCCATCCCCTTCTTATCCCTCTCTCACAATGCTGAGGCTTACAATTCTGCAAACAATCATCCGTCCCTTACTCTAAACAACCCACCTATGACTTCAATCTTTTGTTCCCCTCTTCCCTAACGGGCACGCAAACACGAACACTCTCTCTCTCTCTCTCTCTCTCTCTCTCTCTCTCTCTCTCTCTCTCTCTCTCTCTCTCTCTCTCTCTCTCCCTAAAAAAAAGAGAGAGGGGGTAGAAGGCCATGTGTCTATCGACAAGTGCCTTTGACAAATAGTAACTACTACAACTACTACGAGTGAAGTTCAAGATCCTGGTCCTCTTGAGGATTTTTAGGATGTATTCTAATTTGCCTCAAATTTGCACTCTGCTTGACTGGGTTGAGCTCCAGCTCCAGGAATACATTACCTACAAATTAGATGACTACGACACATGCAAAACAATTAGGTATTTTCACTGTTTTACTTTCCATAAATAAAATAGTTTACATATAAATTGCTAAAACAAAGAAAATGTGTAAAGACTAAGCTAAAAAAAAAAAACTGTTCCAAAGACTGTGTAAATATGGAAAACAAGAGCACAGATTAGAGGGGAAAAAGTAGCCGGGTTTCTGAGGTGCCACAAGGCTGGCTACTTGCTTCCATAATATTCAAACCACGGAACAAGCTGGGATTGAATCCATGGCTAGTGAGCCCTAAAACTCCAGATTTTAATAAATGATTATGCAGCATGAAATAAAGAATTATATTTGCTGATGGTCCCCCCCCCAAAAAAAAAAAAATATAGTGGAAAATCAAATTTCTATAATATTTTGTATTTCTTGGCTGCACCGAACAGGCAGTGTACATTATTGATTGTTTATACGTGAATTTTAAAAAAGACTGATAAGAATAAAAGTCCGACACCAGGTGATTGGTCTATTACCATCGCGATGAAATACCATTATAGAAAGAGACGCAGGATGTGTCTGCAGGAGCTGTGCGGCGCACTTGTTTAAGGCAGTAAGAGGTTAATGCATTAAAATACTAAGAAAAACACAGCGTAGAAATTTTGTGAGCGTTGGCTATAGTTCAGATTGCATGATTTTATCAGTAATTTCTTCTTATTTCTGCTTCACATGTTTAGTGTGGAATTAATAGTGGTCAGAATTAAACCTGTAACTGTTTAAGTTACCTAACCGATGTCAATAGGGGTTTGCACTAGAATTTCGTTCTAAAATAAGGAAAAACAGCGGGTTATTACATAGGAATAATTATGCTTTGACTTCAAGTGGATTTATATTTTTCCCTCAATTTTCTTTCCCGCACCCGACTTGTCAGGTGGAAGCTGCGACTGTCTGTGACCCCTGTACCGCCCTTGTCAGGAGGCGTGTGAGACGCCTCACCTTCCCTTCCCCATCACTTGCCTTGATAGGAGGCTGGTGTGGGGAATCTCACACCCCTGCACATTGACAGGAAGTAGGTGTGTGGGGATTCATAGACTGACAAAAAGGCAGGTGTGGGGGACTCGTGCTCCCACACCTGCCTTTCAGGAGGCTGAACGGGTGTTCCGGGGACGTTGACCCCCGGAACACCCAGGTAAACTCCAGGGAACCGTCTCTCACACGTCCCACGCCAGTCACTTCACGAACTGGAGTAACTATTGCAGATACCGTCTAATGGGGGACTGCGTGTAGGCTCTCATAAATATCATTGATTTTAATTGTCCTGCTTGTTTCAATAATACCTGAAGCAAAAAAAATCAAATAAAACTATTGGAACTTCATATATATTTTTGAAATTAGTATAAAAAAGTTTTAAATACGATATGGTACTTAGTGCAACAAAAAAAAATCCTTATGGTACCAAGATTCGACGCTCCTTCCTTCATCCCAGATAAATAGTTTGGAAAGTCATATATGTTTTTTTTTAAATCAGTATAAAAAATCCTTTAAAATTATATATTACTAAATATAATGCAACGAAAAAATGCCTCCCTCGAAGGGGCAGTCTGCCTCCAGTTTAAAATCTTTGAATTCCCTGTAGACTCGAACCTGGTTATGGACTCTAGGAACCCTTAGACAGAATTTACTTGCACTTGGTTTCAAGAGGAATAAGCTATAGAAAAACACACTTATATATTATAGAAAATCCCAAGATTAATTTTCACTATTATATATATTCAATGTCCATTCTTTAATGTAATAGTAATTTATCTTTGCTCACCTCATAACCTGAAAGGCGTAACAGACTACGTTCGTGAATATGTTACTTGCCAATTATCTTTCAATTATTGTTAACGTGTAAATTTTGGATACTTCCTCAAACGCTCTAGTCTAGTATCATGTTCTCGCATATAATGTAGGTAAGTATGCTATTTAATTATTGCTTAATAGGTGGACAAGAAAGTACATAGCGTTCAAGAGAGTGACTATAAAGTTGACTGCATACTTTACATGTAGTCCGAACATTGCCCATTAATATACCAAACTGCCAGAAGTACTTCTTAACAAGGCTAAACTTGCGTAATATAACCTTCGTCAGTCTGCTTTCAGTGTAACTTTCTCCGTAAATGTTCTCTTAAGTGTTTCATGTTATCGCTGTGGGTTGCAGATCTCCCCAGGCTTCTAAATGCGTTTCTATGAGATGAAATTTAGCACTCCCTCTTGACACAGAAAAAAGGTCATGTTTTATTAATCGCTTAACTTTTTCATGTTCGAATAATTTACTGAGACTTAATCCATGAGAATTATATATTAATAAAGACCTATGGCACGAAATTTTCACTCGACGTGTGTTTGTGTATATGTATATATATTATGTGTGTGTGTGTGTGTGTGTGCAATAAGATCACAGTAAACAGGTGATATCACAATATGCAGAACTACCACTGTGAAAAAATAGTGAAATTCCAAGCGCTTTCGTAACTTCTCACATTATCAAGGAACTATAAAAATAAGAGGTTAACAAAAAGGAATTATAAGAACAGACTACACCTCGCTGCCACCTTCAACAACACCTGACTTTTTATGATGTAGTGGACAAGATTCTAATGCTCTGTTTATTCATGTGAGAGATTTAAACCATCCAATTGATTTTAAAAAAGCTGAGGAAGTTATATCAAGCAAGTGCATTGTCGACAGGAATATAATAGAATCATGTTTTATAAAAAGTAGTTTTGAAAATATGAATGTCTTTTGGTTTATATAAATTGGATTCATTTATAATTAATAAAATCTGGGAAGAATTTAAGGTACATTAGACAAATTTTGGGTAGAATATAAGCTGTGTTTCACGGACCACCTTTTATTTTTAAGTTCCTTGATAATGTGAGAAGACACGAAACCGCTTGGAATTTCACTATTTTTTCACAGAGGTTTTATGCAATATATATATATATATATATATATATATATATATATATATATATATATATATATATATATATATATATATATTTAAAAATGGACTTAAAAATTATAATTTCCAAGTAATAGTAATTTTAGCTTCTGAGTCCGTAGCTACTGAATTTGTCACCTTGCTGAAATCTCCCACCTGAGGTTGACAGATTTCATTACCTAATGTACAAAACCCATTGTGAATGATGGAATATGAGAGGGAGATATAATTAGCTTTTGTTCCCACTATGATATTATCATATAGAGTAGAGAAGTAGTTCACTGCTGATGACCCCATTTTTTTTGCTGGGACATTCGTTAACTATAGAGTGACAGCACCTCTGAGAGGGCCATCGCATAACGTCAACCAGTGCCTGTTTATTTTTGTCCTGAAAACCAAAAATATACTTTGTATCAAAAGCAACGCCGTCTCTTCACTGCTGAGTGTATATCTGTTTGTTTTGTCTGTGTGTAATCAGCCGTAATATTCTCTTCTGTTTCCTTCTAACCCATCTTCATTGCTACCACAACCCATGTTCATTGCTACCACAACCCATGTTCATTGCTACCACAACCCATGTTCATTGCTACCACAACCCATGTTCATTGCTACCACAACCCATGTTCATTGCTACCACAACCCATGATCATTGTAACCTCAAACCATGATCATTGCTACCACAACCCATGTTCATTGCTACTACATCCCATGTTCCCGCCACCATATCCCTGCCTATAACCACCCTCTCCCTGCCTATAACCACCCTCTCCCTGCCTATAACCACCCTCTCCCAGCCTATAACCACCCTCTCCCTGCCTATAACCACCCTCTCCCTGCCTATAACCACCCACTCCCTGCCTATAACCACCCACTCCCTGCCTATAACCACCCCCACCCTGCCAATAATCACCACCTCCAGTAATCACCCCCACCCTGCCAGAAATCACCCTCGTCCTGTCTATAACTACCCACTCCCTACCTATAACCCCTTTCTGTCTATAACAACCTCCTCTCTGCCAGTAATCATCCCCCACCCTACCTCCAGCAACATACCTCTAACCACCCCCTCCCTCCCTCCAACCTTCCCCTCCTTCCCTCCCTCCCTCCAACCTTCCCCTCCCTCCCTCCACCACTGTCTACCCACCATGTCCTCTCCGAGATATATAACTAATTCTTTCGACACTCCCCTTTTCAGTTTTGAAATTAAACTTAATTTTTTTCTGATCCAACAGAATAATAATTAGTAATGTTCTCTCTCTCTCTCTCTCTCTCTCTCTCTCTCTCTCTCTCTCTCTCTCTCTCTCTCTCTTCCCCTTCTTTCCCTTTTTTCTCTGAATTCCATAGTCTATTTCTCATTCTACTCTCTACCCTCTCACTCCCTCATTCTAACCCACTCAATTTTCCACCACTCTCCCTCTGTCGTTCACTTCTTCTCTATTTACCCACATATGCCCTCCCCTTTCCACTTTCGCTCTTTCTCCTTGCTTTTATCTATCTTTCCCTCTCCCTCTCTTAATTCCCACTCATCCATTCTCATACTTTTGTTCTTGGCTCTCTCGGTTTCTTCTCAAATTCTCCATTTTCCTTTTTACCCTCACCCCTTTGTCACCCTCTCCTATTTCATCCCATTCTATCTTCCTCTCTTCTTGCTGATTTCTCTTCCTCATTACTCCTTTTCCTAACCCTCTCTCTCTCTCTCTCTCTCTCTCTCTCTCTCTCTCTCTCTCTCTCTCTCTCTCTCTCTCTCTCTCTCTCTCTCTCTCTCTCTCTCTCTCTCTCTATCTCTCTATCTCTCTATCTCTCTATCTCTCTCTCTCTCTCTCTCTCTCTCTCCCTCTCTCCCTCCCTCATCTTTTCTGTTCTATCTTTTAGGATCTCTCAAGCTCATTTTGACTTTGTCTTCTTCCAACTGTTTTCTCATCTTCTCTTTTCTTCCTCATCTTCTACTATTCTTTCTTCCCTTTTCTATCTCATCTTCCATTTTCTTTATCATCTCCTTTTCTTTCTCATCTTTTCTTTCTTATCTTCCCCTTTCTTATCTTCCCCCTTTCTCATCTTCCTGTTCTACCCATCTTTCTTCTCTTCTCCCAGATTCTCCTCTTTGATTCCTTACCTCTGCATCTCATCATTCTGCTGAGCAAATTTTAATAGGCCTCTATCCACTCATAGGAAATACGTTTCGAAATTCGCCTTTTCCTAGGAGTGCCCGGTAAAGGGTAGGCCAAGTTTTGCCTGAGATGCTATGCATTCTGTGTTCCTTCAGTACTTCATGTGACTTCTGCAGTAATACTGACGTTTAGATTCGTATCTACATATCAATTTGAGCAACGTTCGTAGTAACCTCCACAACCATTATAGCAAATTGTCTTACTGTAATTTTCCAAAAATTGTTTTGCCTTTTATTTTTTGCAGTAGTAAGATTTTTGAAATGGTTAATTTTATGGCAGTTCCGAAATGCTCAGCGGCAGTCAGAGGGGTTTCTGTATGGGCCAGTAGGCCTGCTGTAGTGTTCCTTCTTTCTTATGTTAACTTTTTTTTCGAATTTATTTTAAACCATTCTCTGTAGAAGTTGATCATTTCATCATTTATTTCCCTCTTCCTGCTTTCACCATTACCATCACGAAGTTCTCTTCTCTCCTCCCCACCCTCGTCTCTTCTCCATCTATATTTCCCCACCTGTCCTCCCTCACCATCTTTATCTTCCTCCTCTCACTCTTCCCTCGTATTCTTTCTCCATTATCTTATTTCTCCCCTCTTGTCCTCGTTTTCTCCTCATCTCTTACTCCCTCTTCTCGTCCTTCATCCAGCCCTTGTATCTTCTCATTTCTCACTCTTTCTCTCCCTTTCACCTCTCTTCACCTCTTTAAATCTCTTCTTTTTTCTGCTACGTTAACTTCCTCCTAAATCTCTTCCCTCCCTTACTTACATCCTTTGCGGATGACAGAAAAATTAGCATGAGAGTCTCCTCTGTAGAGAACACCTAAAACCTTCAGGAGATATAAACAAAGTCTTCCAGCGGGAGGTAGAAATTAGCATGATGTGCAATGGGGGACAAATTCCAATTGCTCGTATGTAGAAAAAATGAACTCATAAATAGGAGCTGTATAAAAATCAACAGAAGGGTCACCTAATAGAATAAAAATACAGTCTACAAGTCCTGGGTATCCTAATGTCAGCTAAACTCCTTTTTTAAGAATACAGACACCGTGAATGCCAGGAAAATGACAGGCTAGATAATGTTAAATTTGAAACCAATAGAAGCAATGTTAATGCCAACTGTTCAATTCACTTGTGCACTCGCCTGGAGTACTGCTCGATGTTGACATCACCGTTCACAACGTGCAAGACAGAAGAGATGGAAAAAGTACAAGGAACATTTATTTACCTGCATAGAACCAATAAAGCATGCGAACTACTGGGAATGTATTCTCTGGGAAGAAAGCGAAAGAGGTACGCGATAATATACACATGGAAGATAAAGGAAGGCCTAGTCCCAAATCTGCACACTACCATAACAACGTACTGGAGGGAGAGATAAGGGAGGAATTGTACCATTGGCACAATAGAACACTGATCAGCCTCCGTTGATCTGTGGTGTGCCAGATCAACCAGACTACGACGGATATGTGGGGGTCAGCAGGTCGTGAGAGTAGATTAACTCATGAGAGAGTAGATAAACTTCTCTGCTCCCTTCATTTTTTCCTCTCCCTTCTCGCCCTTTTCTTCTGTTATCCTTTTCCATCTCTTCTCCCTCTTCACCTCTTTCCGTGCTCCTCCTAAACCCTGTCTTCGCTCTCTTCCCTCAGCAGTTAAATCTCACGACTTAGCTGGAACACAGCGCAAAAAATTTTCTTATCATTTCCACTCGGATTATTTTCTGAAACTAGCTTTAATTTTATTATTTCCTATACATTAGTATGTTTGTCTATTAGTTTACTTAAGTATGTATAATATATGTATCCACATAAACATACACAGTTTTGTAATGCTTTTGTACTAATTTGTACACACAGGGGCGAATATATATTATATGTATATATATATCTACAAGTATCACGCACCCAGCAGAGCTAGGTGTTGTACCGTGATCCGAGGACATACGATGGTGTGTGTGCCACAGAGCTAATTTCATTCTACGATTGATAGCTAATTTTTTTTCATTGATAATGATATAAAGATTTACATTTTTGGACGAAAACTATCATAGGAACCTCACCTAACCTCCTTTAAAGTAACGTAATTTTTTTTAGCTAAATTTTGCTGTATATATATATCGTAGGTAAATTTAAATTTATTTACTATTCCTTAAAATCAGTGATATATTTTTTTTTCGTAATGCTCAGATCGATTTCCGCTGATTTATGGCAAAATCAAATGTATACGTGTCTAACCTATTTATGTTTGCCGTTGTCGAGTCTCCGCCCCCCCCCTCCTGAACCCGCCCCTAAAGATACAAAGGATTCTTCTTTTTCTGTTCCTAGCCTCTGTAAACACATTATGTTTATCCTTGAAACTGAGTAAGGAGTTTAATTTCATAGGTTTCTCACTCACCTCCTTCGCTTTTCCTACCTTCCTGATACTGAAGAAATATTTTCTGATGTCACCGTGTTGTTAGTCTCGCTGTGTGCGTCCTTGTCCGTGTACCTCGCAGGTCGTAGTCTTTACCTGTGTGTTCTGTTAATTCCTTAGAGTATCTCATACGTCATACTCATAGCCTTCCTAATTCCTGGTTCTTCTGAGGTCTTTATGCTTCGATTATTTAAGTCACTCCTTGCAGATATTTTCTCAGGTTCACTGCTTGCCATTGTTCGAAACCATTTACATTTGTCAGAGTTGTGTGTTTTATCAGGTGGAGGATCTACGTTGGTGCTGCATATTCAGTAGTGGTCTTCCTTTGTCGTGCACAGCATCTCGAATATCTATGCTTAGATCCATGAAGGCAATTGTTATGTTTACCAGCCTCTCGCATGATACGCTTCTTCAGTTAGCTCTTCGACATGATCCTCCCGAGATCCTTTTTCTAGTTCGATATTTTTCTTCGGAAATAGTGTAGGACTTTATACTAATGCTTTGGGGACCCTTTCCCTCTTGTCATCTGTGCCCTCAATGTTGCCTTTTCACCATTTCTCGTTTCTGTTCTCTACTGCACCGCGTCTTCTTTTACTCTTGCTTATTCTTCCATACGTGGAACAAATTTTCGTATGGTACTAATTAAAACTTTATTCAAATCCAAGAATATGGAGTTGTCCCAACCAAGATTTGAGTAATTCTATCGTAGAACTATAGTAGGTTCGAAATGTAAATTTTTTCACTTGTAGATGAACTAAATGGTTATAACTATGACCATAATTTTTAAAGGGGTGGACTGGTAAGCCAGCGGAAGGCCTCGGTCAGGTGACCAAAAGCTCCAACGGCAGGTTGTGTAGTTTTAACCTCTACTATGTCATTTTCCTGTCCTTTAAACTTTGTTACTGTACCATTGTAATAGCATTTGCTGATATTTCTGTGGCTAGTATTCGTTTTTATTTTCTGTCTTCCGGCCCAACTTGTTATATGGTAAACAGCTTGTTTTGTTTCACCTTGCTTATTCCCATGACAATTTACTATGTTATAATTGTCTTCTCTAATGCTCTCAGTGATGTCGATTTTTTTTTTTCATTTTCGTAGCCTCTGTTTCTTTAAACTTTTTTTTTTTTTGGGGGAGGGAGGGCAAGCATACCATAAGCTACCAATATTATTTGGTCCGTGAAAATATCGGGGAATACGTTACGTAATGTTTATTCTCGAGTGTCATTGAAAAGGTATCGCATATCGTACATGGTCGGAAAATTAACCAAAAATTAACCAAGAGATTCTAGATGAAGATATAAGATACATCTTTTCTTCCCCGCTTTTGAGTTTCCGTCCATGTGACATTTATCTATTTTATTGCATTTTTTTGACGATTCAAGGCATTTTCAAGGATTTTTTGAAAAACTATTTTTTTTAGAAAAAACATACCTATGAGTAAGGTTCCTCAAAAAAAAATCATAAAATTTCGCTTACTTTTCCCATAAATTTCAATTGGAGTAGAAATTCTATTTAAAAGTCTGTACATTGGTCAATGTTTATTACACCTCGCAAGACCTCGATCATTCCGTTATTCGAACTTCGTCTCTATTTCCCTCATAATTTGCATTAATTTCTTACTCTCCTGCCCCACTCCCTTTGTGTCTCGTCTTCATTGATTAGTCATATAATTCCTTTAATATATAACAGTGCTTGTAATATTTACTATCTCCGTTACCCCATTCCCTAAATCCTCCATTCCAGTACATGATTTTTGTAGTTCACTATCCCAGTAGTACATCATTCCAGTAGTCCACTACTTAATCAGTCTTGTATCATTTTTTCATAACATTAAAATATTACATAAATAGTTGATATATTTCCTATTGTTATCAGTCGGCATAGAGATTGTTAGCGCTTTCAACCCTCCTTCGTATCTCTGGCGTTTCCGCTTTCTGAAATACAAGAGCTATGTATATATACTGGCACCCTTTACTTCGTGTGTTAGTTTGTGACTAGTTGATGGTCCAAGCCAGACCAAAATATCCCATAAGTTTCTTTCTCCCATGTGCGGGTTATCTGTATACAGCTCTCAGAGGAATTTTGAAGCCTATATCTGGATCTTTTCTATTTTATCTGCGGGTTTATTTTGACGAGAGCATCCCACCATTGTACGCATGCTTCAGTTTTGGTCTGGCATGTCAGAGTTTTCTGTAGGGTTTTTGTCATACAGTATACCTGGGAACTTTTTTTTTATATTTGCCAGCATAGCATAACAGTTTCTTTTAATTATATTTATGTGATTTTCTCTTTGGAAATCCTTTTATTCGTTATTTCCAGCTCCGTTTTTCCATTCAAAATTTTCATCATTTTTTTGTAGCTCATATCTTCCACATTTCCTGTATACACTCTTTTCATTTCTATTTTCAGAAGGTTTACCTACATAACATTATGCCACCTGTGACTCCATCTGTCCACCTTACGTCTTCATGTATATATGTACTCTTCTTTACCACCTATTTTCCATAAGATTTTCCATCATCTATAAATATGTTTAGTTTTTATATTTTTTTTATTTTTTTCTGACAAATCATTATGTAAACCCGAGATAATTTTGGGATCATTAGTGATATTTGTGGGACTTCAATGGCAACATTTACTTATAAAAAGATATGTTTACTCTTAACATTGTTTTGAATTGTGCTCACCTATATGTATACACCTGTTTGTGGTTGCTGGGATCGTGTCTCGGCTAACGGGCCCTATCAGAATCCCTCTCTCCTTGCCTCGTGTTCTAATTTGCAATTAACTGTTTGAAATTAAATATTCCCGAAGGTGAACCTTTTAAGAGATTGCCTGATTTTTTCCATTTTTATATCCTTCCTCCAACTCTTCGTTTTTATTTTGCTCATACCTCAAGAAAAGCTCGTTGAATCGACTTAAAAATATGAACATGTGTACGGTCACTAGGGCCAGATTCTCGGAGCTATTGAGATATATAGGAATCCTATGGCCAAACCATTCCAGCATCCTGGAATGGCTTGAAGGACTTCCAACACCCTCAGTAGCGTTGCTTCAAACGTTCAAAAAAGGCGACTTCTAATTCGACGACAGTAGAGGGTAAAATACTAGTGTGTAGGTGTAGGAGGCTGGTATTGTTAATGGGGTGTGTTGGTGACTTTTTGCCATTTTTAATATCGAAATGATATAACATTATTTTATATTATTGCATTATTTTGCCTTGATGCTGTTGAAGGGCTTCTTATCCTTGCTTGAATCGGATCTGAATGCATCACTTTCCACAGCTGATGTATGATGGATTCTGAGCAATAACTGGAGAATGCCTCTTCTGATTGGCTTTAAACTTTTAGTGCTGATACACTTTCCACGAGAAGCTTTGCCTTGATTTTAGAAAGTGTAAGTTTTAATATGCCAATTTTATTAATCAAACTGGTTTCTGAAAAAAATAACTGGATTATGTATCTTCTGAACCAGAAATAAACCCCTATACTATACTAAACTATACTATACTATACACTATACTAAATTATTTGTTATATTACACTATTTACTAGACAGTAATATACACTACACTATTCTCCGACCTACATTATACCACACTACACTAGACTATGATATATACTGCACTACAAAGTACAGTATAACATTCACTTCACAATACTACTTACTACTGCACTAATCACTACACTATTTAAATCTGCGTAATGTTTATTCAGCAAGTCTTAACTACTTACATGCGTATCTACATAAATATTTAACGCTGGTAAATCTTACTTAGAACTTTGGATTTATTTTGACCTGTGTTTTTCTCACTTTACCTTTTTCTTTTAAGGAAGAACAACCTCCGGGTATATGGTCCCCTCAAGGGAGGTTCTTTGATGCTGGTGAGGGGCTCTTGATCTAGGAAATTGGATCTGTGCTCCAGTTCCCTGAATTAAGCCTGAATGTCTCCCCCCCCCCTTCCTCCACACAGGTGCTGTATGGTGGAGAGAAATCAGGCAACCACTTTTAATGGGATCCCTTTGGGGGATACCTAATAACAGCGGGGTCAGGGATAAACAGCACTTAGCCGACCCGGGGGCAATAAGGCCAATTAGGATCGTTAGCGGCCGTCAGACGGTTGTCGTGTCGATATTGGGACACTGACACACAAGATCAGTGGTGGGCAAAGTAAACAGTCTCGTACCACCGACCCTTCGTGGGTAGGCAAGGTAAACACAGTCTTGTACCACCGACCCTTCGTGGGTAGGCAAGGTAAACAGTCTAGTACCACCGACCCTTCAAGGAATTGAACTTGGCTTCTCCTTTCTTGAATCGAACCTGATTGCGATATAATTGCATGTGTTCCCAGTCCATTTTATTTATTTATTTACTTCTATACATTTAGTTAGACCTATGGTAACAGTTTTATTTCTCAATAATTTAATACCGGTGACCGTGTTAGGCTTCGATATCCTATTCTTTATACCAAGAATACCAAGCTCATTCAAATATAGACCTTATTAACTTTTAAGACAGCTAAGAATGACTCCTAATCCAACTAAATATATTTTAGATAAGTTTACAGTAATTTAATAATAAACACAATGAAATATATTTTTTTCGTTATGTTCAGAATTATTTTTGTGAAATTACTGCATACACAAATTTTCACTTGCCTTATTCGGCAAGAAGGGCGTTGGTATTTAAGCCAACATCGTGTAATAACATGAAAGAAATGTAATATTGAAAGGAGGGGTATGATATCGAATATATGACAGGTATTTACCAGACTTGTCCGCTACCGACATGGCCACTGACGTACAAAAGATCTCTGTGGCAAGTCCCAGCCTGCTTTCAACTCACTTTTTTCCTGCCACGTGCGCCTTTTCCAGGTGCTTCCGCCTTTCTCTGGCCCCTATATCATTCCCTCGAACCTGTAACTTAGTTTGAGAATTGCACCCTCGTCTGGCACCTGAACGTTCCCCCGGTACTTGAACCTTTCCCTGGCATCTCAACGCTCTCCTGGCACTTAAACTATCTCTAGTGCCCTACCCTGGCTCTTGTAAAATCCACTGACCCATACACCTTCCCCTGACACCCGTACATTTCCCAGCACATTCACCTTCCCCTGACACATGCCTCTTCCCTTGACCCCCAGCACATGCTCCTTCCCCTGACCCCTGCACCTTGCGCTGACACCGCCGTTGCAGTGCCGTGTTCTGGCACTGTCCGTCTATATCACCCGTGTACTCTTGCGTAATTGCACTGAAATGAACTCTTTCTGTTTTTACCTTTGAAATACGAGGGAACCAAACTTTTAAAAGCACATTTTAAAAATTGTCTTGCAGCGATGAAACATTTTTTATTATATATATATATATATATATATATATATATATATATATATATATATATATATATATATATAACACTCATACAAGGACTCAACCCATGTTTTACTGGCCCTCATGGTGAGCCAGAACACATGACTGCCTAAACCACATGACACCCAATCCTACAACATAGGTTCAGTCCTTACAGCATGATTCATATATTATATATATATTATATATATATATATATATATATATATATATATATATATATATATATATATATATATATATATATATATATTTATGTATTAGTGTTTCAATATATATATGAGCTTAATTACCCACATAGGTACAGAAAAATTATTTAGAAATTGAAGAATGGTGCACTTGTTCAACATCTGGGAATCTTTACTGAGGATTCCCAAATGTTGCAAAAGCGTCTCAATCTCCAAAAAAAAAATTGTTATTTTCAACCACCAACTTAAGTCGTCTGTCCGAGCGAGAGAAAGACGTATAAGAGGGGAAAAGAAGGCAGTTGGTCAGGTGAAGAATTTGCCATAACAGAGGATGCTGGTGGAGGGACCTGCACTGTGGAGGCGATTCTTTTACTGCTTATAGTGGCGATGGAGACTCTAGACTGGTGGTAGCTAGTCTGGTAGGTAGACTGGTGGTAGCCAGACTGGTGGTAGCTATGGCTTGTGCAGTGGAATTCTGTTTTAAACTTTGTGGTGGAATGTAGTTTTACAATGTAAATTTCGATCTTACATCGAGTTTTTCCATTGCTCATTAGAAATAATAAAGTTGGGTAGCGTGTCAATGTGGCCTCATTCTAATTCTTCTTTATTTAGGGACATTCCGTTTTATGTTGATGTGAATCGAAGTTCTCCCATGCTGAAACATGGCAGGATGTTCCTGCCATTATCTGACAGCTCTTGTCAGACTTAAGCAGATTTCCAAATAAGGTTTCCCTTGGAAGGAGCAGACACACTCAAAGCAACAGGACGGATGCTCCAGTAAGAGGAAAGACATGTCAAAACTTCAGCAGAAATGTAAGAGACCTCACTGGAAGAGTCAGTCTCTCTAGGAAAACATTCGATATACAGACAGAAAAAGCTTTGTTTGGTGTTATAAATGGTATTCAATACAGACAAGTTGATGACTGGTTTCTTATGGCTTTTCACCATACTTTAAACCGATTAGATATGGTGAAAGTAACCTTACATCGTACAGAAAGTGGCATAGTGTAACAATTTTTAAAGAAAACTTGCGTGTGGTTGCAGATTGCACAGTCAGGGAGGGCTTTAGGAAGGAAGACCTCGTGAATCAGAAATGCAGACGAAAGCTTCAGGTACGTGCCAGTACGCCTCAATAACAAACAATCCTGGGACACTACTCTGGTGATCCATTGTTTTCTGTATGGAGAGGAAAGTCTATCATAACATCTCATGAAGTAATCTTCATTTTTTGACGTGGTGAAAGGCCTCGGTTAAGTAACCAAAAACTACACTGAATGGGACTTCACATGACTCCAACATGCGTCAACAAATTTTTTTTTTAATGTTTGTTTTGATAAATATAATTCTACGAACAAATATAAATATATAGAGGTTTTGTCGTAAGGTCTGGCATGCATGTTACGCCATAACTTACGGACCTACTACTCTGATAGCAAGACTGGCACTTGTCCATCCGTATCAGGTGACCATTGTTATTGAAACAGGTGAGTGGAAGTGAAGCCAGGCGGCACGTCACCACGCCAAATTCAAAACAGCCACCCATCAAACAGGCCACCCAACCATCCAGCAAGCCACTCAGCCACCCTCGCTTTTACTCCTTCACCATCTGCTTATTTTTTTTTTTTAATAGTCAATTTGACTCGTGCAAACTCTAGGAGGAACCTCGACTGTTTACATTTACACAGTTACTACGCGTGAAAAAAAAAAGGTACAGATTTTAACTTTAAGTTTTCTTTTAAGCTGTTGAAATGTTTTTAAATATATTGTTTATAGGTTTGTGTATAAGTAACCTAAGTATAAGTAAGGGAGAATATTCAGAAATTCACACTTAGTAATGTGTAAGATGATGTTCTCTATGAAATAAGGATACTCGTACAACAATGTATTGAACACGTATCTTCCATGAAATCTTCGTACTGACGAGTTTATCTACTTGCAAGAGGTAGCAGCGCAAGTAGGCCAACTAGGCAGATGGCTTAGGTGTAAAGGAACTAGAAAGAGACAAAAGTGAACAGGTTCTAGGTAGCACAGTAGTTCAGGAACTACTTGGAGACAACTTTAGAGATGATGATAGAAATGATGCCAGTTATAAAGAAGATAAAGAAGTAGACTAAGACTATATTAAGCCAGAAGAATGTAAGTATAAATAAGTATAACGAAAATATGACCTAAACTGACAAATCTGTCATCTAAAACCCTTTCAGGAGCGCGAGTAAATATTGACAACATTAGAACTCTACAGCCAAGAGCGAACTTGGATACTGTACATGATATCCCATCTGTGAGGACAAGATACGCACTGCAGAACAAACTTGTATTATAAACATTTCTCCAATAAAAGTTTTACTCCACTAATGTTGAGAGTATGTCATTTGGATTTATCTCCGAGGATCACGAACACTGTGCTGAGATCTTTCACCTAACACGCCTTCAGGATCTACTGAAGGAGAGCTCAGACATTGGACATCACTTCCAGTGTCTGAGGATGAAGAACACTGTACTAAGTATCGCATTACTGTCTCAAGTGCATACTGAAGAACCTTTGTAGTAGCAGTAACATCCTGTCCCCTCCTCTTGCCAGCATAATAAACCCTGTTCGGAGGAGTTCATTGTGACGCCAAGTGCTCTCTCCGCCAAACAGCGGCGGCAGAAAATCTGTTGACAATAATAGACTATGCTCGGTCGGCTTCTGCTACAGATTCTTTAAGCCCCCATTATGGTAGCAAGGGCATGCGGACAGCTCTCAAGCGGTGGTAGAGGTCCACTTGACATGGCAGTAAAATGAGCCTCTTTACTTGCTTTAGGAGCAAGACTTGTTCCGGGGAGTATGTAGAATAGTCCCACTGTTGATTTCAAGAACTACACTTAAGTAGCGTGTCGATTGATCCGGATAGTGGTAAACGTCATTACCAGCAGTATTCTCTTCGCTGGAGTCAATACTTGAAGAGTCAGAAATGTATGTTACCTTCTTTATTTCATTTCCAATTAACGTCGATGTTCCTAAATCGACCTCCTGGTTTTCCAATCAAGACGCAAATATCAAATACTCACTTAATGGTAAACACAGCTAGTAGAGCGACGACATCTTTATATTAGTCGACGTTTCGCTGCAAATATATAGTTTCCCAGTTTTATAGAGTTTTTCAAGGCGAAACGTCTTCTAACAATAAGGTTCTCATTGGCGTTTAATTACTTTTTGCATTCCTGGTTTCTCGCGTACTTGATACTACATTAGACATACAGATTACTACAATTATTCATCATTGGTTTTTTAATAAAAGTATCTGAAGATGCAATATGATTCAATTAAATGAGTAAAATTTAAAGAGAATTATATAGCGCTGGAATAATGAAGAAACAGAGTATATATATATATATATATATATATATATATATATATATATATATATATATATATATATATATTAAGATGGCCTCGTCTCGACAAAGTGCTTATCCTTGTTGCATGTTCAGCGTCTGGAAGACGTCTGCTTAATTGTCAACGTCTCTTCCGTTTACACCGGCTTCCCAAAGGTAAGACAGGTCATGTCACTTGTTGTAGGCTGCCAGTCATCTGCTCACGCACCCGGGCACATAAGTCTCTCTCTCTCTCTCTCTTGCTCTTTCTCCTGCACTTCTTATGCTAAACCGAACTTGCCGAATACCTGGAGTATACCTGAAGGGTGCTCCAGGGGTCAACGCCCCCGCGGCTCGGTCCATTACTAGGCCTCAGGGTCACACCAACTTCCTTAAAAATTGGACCTTTTCCCAATTTGTTTTTTACACATTAATAGATATATTTTTTTCATAGACAATAATGTAAAAAAATATATTCTAATCAAAGCTAACTTAGATAGCTCACCTAACCTAACTTAACCTTAGGTTATATTTTTTAGCCAAATTCTGCTAAATATATCATAGATCGGTTCATATATGTTTAATATTACTTTAAATTAAATATATTTTCCTCGTTACGTTTAGATTGATTTTCACAAATTTATGGCATAAAACTTTTTTCACTCTGGTTATTCGGGAGAAAAGACCCTTGCTTTTTTAGGTCTCTCTCTCTCTCTCTCATATAGTATGTATATATATATATATATATATAGGGAGGTAACACACACACACACACACACACACAACGAGTCTAAAACACAAAAAACATTGAAGCAGAAAACAGTTAATATAATTGTTTATTTTTATAGTTATCTGGTATATGAAAGTGTATATGACGTGCCACCGTATTTTGAAGTGGCTTTTTCCTAAACTGTAGGACATGACGCTCAGCAGGGCGTTCTATTCGCCAGGGCGTCCCATTCACCAGGGCGTCCCATTCACCAGGGCGTCCCATTCACCAGGGCGTCCCATTCACCAGGGCGTCCCATTCTCCAGGGCGTTGCATTCACCAGGGCGTCCCATTCTGCAGGGCGTCCCATTCGCCAGGGCGTCCCATTCTCCAGGGCGTCACATTCGCCCGAGCGTCGCAAACAGTGGGATGAAGCATCATAAATATGCAAGGTAACGAGGCTGGCAGTCGTTGCTCTCGTGCAGACCTGCTTCAATAGAACTGTAAAACTGTGTCAGCCAGACAGAATTGAGGGGGATAAATACTGTGTGTGTACTCGCCTAGTTGTACTCACCTAGTTGTGGTTGCAGGGGTTGAGTCACAGCTCCTGGCTCCGCCTCTTAACTGGTCGCTACTAGGTCACTCTTCCTGCTCCATGAGCTTTATCATACCTCTTCTTAAAGTTATGTATGGATCCTGCCTCCACTACATCACTTCCCAGACTATTCCACTTCATGACAACTCTGTGACTGAAGAAATACTTCCTAACATCCCAGTGATTCATCTGAGTCTTCAACTTCCAATTGTGACCCCTTGTTGCTGTGTTCCATGTCTGGAACATCCAGTCTCTGTCCACCTTGTCGATTCCTTTCAGTATTTTATATGTCGTTATCATATCCCCCCCTATCTCTGCTGTCTTGTGTGTGTGTATGTTTGTGTGTGCATGTATGTATTTATGTGTGATGTAAATAGTTTAGAAAACCCGACAAGTTGAAATTTGAGACACTTGTGCAACATTTGGGAATCTTTATTGAGGAAATGTTTCAAGATTGATGGACTGAATACATCGACTCCAGGCCGAGGGACTGATTACCTCAAACTCCTCCTCCTCTTTCACCGTTCTTCTTTGTATTGGACTGATGAAGCCACTGTCTGGCGAAACGTTTCCTCAATAAAGATCCCCAAATTTTGCACAAGTGTCTCCTTCAAGTGTATGTGTGTTTTATGTGTACACGTGTATACTCAGCTATATATACCTTCCTATTTTTGGTTGGCTGGGATTGATTCTCAGCTCCTGGTCCTACTGTCTAGTGGGCACCTGTCGAATATATCCTTTTTGGTATGTTATTCACAAATTGTTTATGCGTTACTCTTCCCACCCTTATAAACTGTCTAGATTATTTTCGTAAATTGACAGCAAGATGGGATGGTCCCACTTTCAACTAATTGGCTTCAGTTCTGAATTCTCTCGCTTACTTATGTGCGCTGTGTAGCTTATTGACCAATCATGCTTCGATTCAAGAGTGAATTTATCTTCGCCTACCACTCGAGTTATTCAAGCTGCCATTGGTCATTCACATATACCTTCATTTTCTTACCCCTGTGGACAACCACATATTGCTATTTTCATCAAAGCACAGCAATATTCATCAACATGCAGGTGCAGTCATCAACACAGCTACAGTCATCAACATATATTTTTAATTATAGTGTGAGTGGATAAGTGACAAAATGTAGCTCAGTTTGAATAATTTCAAGGATCAAATACTGATCCTTGTACACTGATGTGCATCATTATCAAACCGAATTTGAAGGAAGACTTGAACTCTCTGGTAAACAGAAATCTGAACTTAAGACAACAGTGCATAAATGTTGTCAACAATGCTAATGGTTTCTTTGGCTTCATGTCAAGAAGCATTACGTAACAGAAATCCCAAGATTACACTTCAAAACATCACTAGTAAAGTAAATTATGCTGCGCCGTTCTTGTCTGTGAGTCAAAGAATGGACAAGATGCTGGAGAACATAAACAAGAGTCAAAGTGAATCCACTCTTTGAGGAATCGTTCCTTTGAAGATGAATTAAGATTGTTTTATGCTTGTGCTTGCTAGAAGGATGTGGAATGGAAGATATAAAAACAAGGAGGCATGGTCCGGGACCCGGCTGAGGGGGGCGATGACCCCCTCAGGAGTTATCAATAAGTGGTCAACATGTAGTGAAGTATTAAAAAAAACATAGATGATGACTTTAAAAAAATATTGAGTAAAAAGAAAGGTAATTGTTTATTCGTCAGAAAAAAATGGTGTCCTGTGTATGTCTGACATGGGTTTGTCAGATGAAGACGCATAAACAGGTGAACATCCAAGGAGCTATTAACTTTTTCATTCCATTTATAAAGCAAAGAATCATTACTCGGAAGTATTCTTAAAATGCTTCAGCCTTTATAAAAAAATTGTGCAATATCAAAGTATTAGGTAAATGGACACAGTTGCAACTAATATGACATTTGTGGCATTAGTTGCATCTGTCTCCATTTACCTAACATTTTGTCGGTAATTCTAAAATTATTATCAATATCAAAGTACCTTTGAAAACGATCAATTACTATTAAAAGCCTTATATATCGTATTTTCCGGTATATAAGGCGCATGAGTGTCGGCTGCTGGCTGGCACGATGATTCCAAGAAGTAACATAACTGCTAAAGCCTAACCCAAAGCCTACCCTTGACCCTGACCTTGAGCATATAAGGCGCAGGCCGATTTTTCAAGACTTTTCTTTTGGGTGAGGGGGGGGGGTGAAAGCTTGTTTTATTTGCTGGAAAATACAGTATATAAAACAGCATGAGGTAAGCAGCACACTGGAGAAACATGATGAACAGCATACCGAGTATCAGACTATGCTGTCACAGACGCCGCCTCTCTCCACAAGCGCAAACAAAGTACCGTACAGACAGACGCTCTAGTAGTCCAACGTATTAATAAAGCTGCAAGCAAATCGCCAATATTAGGCAAAATCCAACCCAATTCCCGAAATGCGGAAAAACATTTACAGTTTTGTAAAACACGCGTGGTCGCTGGGCCTTGTAAACCTTGCGATATTGCATCCCTTCCGAGGATGTAAATCATGGAGGCTTGGAGTAGCTTGTAAATAAATTGTAGGCGACATCATCCTCCTGCTTTATTGAGAAGCTTCGTCTAGTAGAGAAGAGGATGCAGAGGATCTTGAGAGAGAGAGAGAGAGAGAGAGAGAGAGAGAGAGAGAGAGAGAGAGAGAGAGAGGGAGGGTGTGCGTGTGCGTGTGCTTGTCAGCCAGCCAACAAGGAAGCAAGCAAGGAAGCACTAGCCTGGTAAGATAACAGCTCCTGGCTTGCAAAAAAAAGGGCACAAGGAAACAACTCTCAACCTTAATCTTGTAGAGCCCTTAAGTGTTAATTTAAAGAGAGAAAAAGAGAGCCTTGAAGAATTTCAATTATGCTAGTCAAGCCGAGACAAGTTTTGACAACAAAGCCGGAAAATTTTCATTTAAATTTTGGACTTATAAAAAATACTTCTGGCCACGAAGGAAACATTTATAAAAAAAAAATGTCAATTTTACTTTTATTTTTAATATAGGCGCATTATATTTAAATAGAGCCTAGAGAATTTATTCATAAAATATATATGACTCATAGTTATCTAGAAAAAAAGTATATAGAGCCAACATACATCTATAAAAATAGTTTTATAAATAGTTCAGAAAACTAGTAAGTTGATTAATTAGACTCTTGTGGAACCCTTGGCTATCTTTAATGTAGAAACGTTTCGCCCATCAGTGGCTTCATCAGTCCAGTAACAGGATACAATTAATATATTTTATTATATCATTATCATCAATATCACATTACATTTATTTTCTTTATTTCAACTTCTCTAGTAATTATTATCGACATTTATTATGTGTTACTCTGTGTACGTACAATTAAATATTGCTTTGTGTTCTACTCTGTTGTTTTGTGTGTATATGGGTGTGTTTGTCCTTGCATATTTCTTTGTGTTTGTGCTTCAGTGTCTGTGCTTGCATGATGGTATATGTTTGTGCGTTTCTCTTCATTGCGTTGTGTATATGTGACTGTGAATGGATGTTGGTCTGTCTTTGTCTTGCTGTTCTCTCTGTCTTTGTTTTGCTGTTCTCTCTGTCTTTGTCTTGCTGTGCTCTCTTGTCTTTGTCTTGCTGTGCTCTCTGTCTTTGTCTTGCTGTGCTCTCTGTCTTTGTTGAACTTTGAGTCAGTTCTAATCTGTCTCTGGTATAGTTGCAGCTCTCAGCTTTGTTAAACCCTAATGATAGTATGTAACTCATTTTGCAAACGAGATAAGATTAATCTCAGCCTTTGGGCAAAATGATTAACCTCAGTCTTCACAAATTATCAATTAAGCACTGAGGTAAAACGTGAATATTTAGCTACGTAAACGCCAAGCGAGAAGCAACAGCAGTTTTAAAACGTAAATACAAGGGAAAGAATGCAATTTGAAAGATAGGATAAACTGCAGTGAAACAGCTTAATGAAGTTTACATTGACGGCGTCTCGCAAACTCAATGCCTTGTCCGAAGATTGACATATATGCACAGCTCAGAGACATGCATGTAGATGCTTCATCTACAGTGTGAGTATCATCGTAAAGGTTCTCCAGGCAGTGCCTTGTTTGTTTGTCCTTGCTGTTACTGAACGAGAAGAACGAGCGAGCTGGTGCTATCACTTATGTCTGGAATGTGTCCTCTAATGCGGTCCCACAGGCAATAATCTCTAAATTATTGTTCTCGCCTTTAACCAACGAGAGTTCCAACCCTTGCATCGAGTCTTGTGGGAGTGACCTTCCTGGGTGTAGTTACCTGCTGGGATTGCTAGGGTCGAATCACGGCTCCTCGACCCACTTCTCGATTGCTCATAATTGTTGCTTTAAATTCCTGGTGTCATGGCTTCTATCATATTCTTAAAACGATGCATGGATTCTACTTGCGTCACTTTCTCACCCAGATCAGTCTACTGCCTAACGACATTCACACTGAAGAATTACTTCCTAACATCCATGTGACCTTTGCGTCGTTAGCTTTCAAATATGCCTTATTGACCACGGCCTTTTCCCCTCATTACACAGCTTGTCTGCCTTATCGAGCTCACTAAGCATCTTGTACGTCGTGATCATGTTCCCTCCCATGTTCTCTCGATCCATTTCTCCTGAAATATTTTATGCGACCCTATGGTATCTTAGATGATTTGATATTCGGGATTTTGTCTCTCCACTTTTCATCTTCTCTCTATTGGCCCCTTTTTCAGCGTGTTAATAACACGAGTGAAAGCAGTCTGTACTCTAAATGGTCTTCCCTGTTACCTTTTATAAATGTCTGTACAAGGTTGGCCATTTTCCATTTGTCTGCCAGTTTACCATTTGTAAAGAAATCCTCAAAAAAAAAAAAAAATCTAGAGAAGATAGTTTGTTCCACCCATTATCATCCATTCAAGGGAAGAGGGGACGGAGGGTGCCTTGATGCTGGGGAAGGACTCTTGATCTGAAAAATTGGAGCCACCCTTCCTTTTCTCGAATCCCATCTAACTGTCTCCCATTTCTAGCTCTATATAGCAATTACTGACTTACTCCTTTCCATATAAATGTAACAATAACAATGCACATTTTCTCGATGCTCAGAGTTATAGTTTATCTGGTTTTGTTTTATGTTTTACTATTAACTAATAAGTGGTTTCTTTACCTCTTGTTTGGATTTTACACTGAGCTCCGTTTCAACAGATTTTTGAGAATTCAGCTTCATTTCAGCTATAGAGCTTGAATTTTTATATTTTAACTAGTCCTCATTTAACTCCATTAATTTCCTTGCGAAGTGCCAGTTTCTTATAAATACTATTTTCCATTTTTTTAATTCAGGTTTAGTGTGGTAATACAGTGGTTGAATATACCGCCAGTACGTAAATAAGACAATGCGTGTTATGGCAATGCGTGTTATGGCAATGCGTGTTATGGCAATATGTTGTGAAAGCGTTTCTCACACGTGAGAAGCCAACTAAGTAAGTGAGGTTTCGGATGAGCAAGCCTAATCTTTGATTAATGATAATTGTTGTGGCTATTACTGCGGATTTTAAATTTACTCTGCTACGACGGCTATTTTCTTTGTTGATAAGGCTTACCTTTGGGAAATTTATATGAGTATGTATTTCTCGTGTTGTCACTTCCATATGCTTTAATATATTCTTTGTTCCTTGTTACAACCTCCATTTGGCAGGGTATTCATTGACTTCCTTTACTTGACTAAGTCATTCTTGGTTTTAGATGAAATGTTGGTGACTCTGATATTAGCTAAGGTCTTGGAGAGGCTGTTGCTGGTTTTGTTAACGGGACGCACATTGTATCTGCTAGGTGTAGTGTTGGAACTAGAGTTAAGTTAGGATCTTCTCGGCTTTTTTCTTGCAGTAAATGCTGAAGTTTTGTGGGTAGTGAATGTTGGTGTATACTTGATTGATGTAATTAATTCTTCTCCGAGAGGAACGCGAGGAAATGATTCCATGTGTTCTTAAAGAGAATTCATTTATAATCTCACGTTTGTCTCAATCGTTGTGATGTAAATACCGGTATAGAAGGGGATTTTCTATTTGTTGGGTTGAAATAGTTTTTCATTTTTTAAATCAGCACGTCTAGGAAAATAAAGTGTTAATTTCTTCTTCAATATTGAAATTGAAAGGTTCCACCGAACTGATATTATTGAGGAGATACAGGATGTTGAGGCGTCAGGAGCCAGTCATTGATATCGTTGCTACTCGCATGTGACTTCATGACTTCATTATATCACCTCAGGATGTCTCTCCAAAAACTCTAAATACCTGTGTCTTGTTATTCTCTGTGTGAACTGTTGAAACATCTTTTTAGTAAAATATAACTCGCATTGTGTATCTTAGGTCACGTCTTAGTCCTTTCCTAGTGACACTTCAGGGCTTCTATCATCACAGAAGCACTAGCAAGCCCTGTGTCAATAATTCTACGGCCACACTAGCAGGTCTTGCAATAGTCTTTAGTCAACATATCCATTAGTAGTATTGTCAAAGCTTTCATATCAGCAATGGGGGATCTTGTGTATGCTCTATTATAGCAGAACTAGCACCAACATGTCTCACGAAATCGTAATGACATGATTGCAAGCAAACTATACCACGAGTGGGGATAGAACCCGCGGTTCTATCATTGCAAGGCAGAACTAACATGTGTTTGTCAATGTTTCCAATGCAGAGCCATAAGGTTGCGACACTTGAATAACCTTTCAATGTATAATAACTAATTTTCTATCAAAATGTCTATAAATAATCCATAAGAGTAAAAACGAAGTAAAAGGATTAATAATAAAATGTTATTTTATTTCCCCTTTGTCATGCGCATCTTCTCATCATTCATTATCATCTTAGCTCTTACTGCTCTCTCATCTCATTATGCTATTTGTATCATACTGCAAAGCATTTAAAACAATTAAACCGCATAGATTTTGAGTTTTATCGTCGCCAATGGAACAAATTCCACCTCTTGTTTGACTCTAATATATTCCATAATTTCTCATCGACGGAAGAGAAACCAATATATCTGACGGCCGCTGTAGAATGGCCAATTTCGAGCATCTGATTAACCTGATCCAATCGTTTCATTTTCGCTTTTGCAATTCGTTTAGCAGGTCGACGTGGATCACATTCCCAGTCTAATCGCTGCGAGGATTAACGTCAATCAAAGCACTATCCTCCCTACCCCCGCAGAGGCAGTAAAACGATGTTTGGTAATATTGTCGGTATGATGGTTCCCTCGACCGACTGATGCAGTGGAGGTCACCCCGCGGATGGCCGCTAGGACTAGTTGCGATGTGTGTATTGACTTAGTTGAGGATGGTGGTGTTCGAGGTCTAGGATTTGGATCCTGCTCTGAGCTTTAACTCGACTCACCTGACTTATGAATCCGTGAGTGGAATGGACCTGTGAAATCTCTCTTCCTAGTTCATTCCAGTTCTTCGCTGGCCGAGCACTGCTGAAGTGAAGTCTCTGAATCATTTGGATGTTTAGCTTGTAGCTGTAGCGGGTATTCCTCGACCCTACATCAGACGTTTTGTCCTTGAAGAATTAGCGTCACGATACCGTGGTTGGAACAATCCACAACTAAACACAATTTGAGGTGGCAGCTTCATTCGATGTTTTTGTCTATCACTCATCATTATGGAATCGCGACTAGATATTGATTCGATACTGACTCTTAAGAATTTCTTCTTTAAACCGTGAGTCGTTTAACGTTGTTTTTGTCGAACCAGTCGCTGTTTTGTGGTATTTTGCACGCTCTGACTGTATCTCCTCATACGTTCTACTAGTGAGTATTCAGTCTTTCTAAGTAATCCCGCGGTTCACATGAGTGAATCCACAGTAGTTCCGTAAACGTGACTCTGAAAGCAGATCTAGTGTTCGCTATCCTTATTCACGTTACATAAGTATTAATATATGCTTCTAAAGACTAGATTCGCATAATCATTACGGGTAGGGGATAGGTAACATCATGCTATCTAGATACATCTGATTTATTTTTCCAGCGTTATTTTCAACTAATATTTTTTCCTTATTAGATTCTTATTTTTGGTCTGCCTTGTTTGTCTCCGATTTGTTATTTTTGTCAACAGTCAAGCCGCTTTTGCTTCATTAGAGGAACAACTTGTGAAGCTTGTCTCTCGAACCTCATCATCAATTTGCCCATTTCGAAAGCTGATACGATGTAAACATATTTCGACGGATACAGTTTAAACATCCGTCGGTGACATGAAGTAAAGATTGAAGTGGTTGAGGCGCCCTTAATAGATCTTAAGAAACTTTTATCCGATTTGGGTTTTCATTTTTTTAAGCGCCGAGACAATGCGCTTAATATTCAACTTACTATTTGCAATCGTGTCATTACGATTTCGTGAGTCAGCTTTACTCATTCCTGACCTCCAGGGCCCAATTATACTTCCTCTTAAAACTGTCTAAGATATTTGTATCCAATACTATGGTGCATTCGGTTTATCTAGAGATCGAAAACAGAAGACTTTACGTCCTCGTGGCTCTTCAGTTCATTAGCTCTCTTATTTGTCTCTTGATATCCATTGCTCTCATCTCAAGCAGTCTGTTCTGGTATCAACACCATTGTAAACTTTTGAATCATCTTTAGTTTCTTTAAAGGTTTTATAATGTGCGTGTTTGTGTGTGTGCGTGTGTTTGCTTGTTTTTCTCACCAGTTTTACATCATATGTGGGGTACTGTATCCAATGCCTTCTTGCAGTCTAAGAAAATGCAGTGAACCCAGCCCTCTCTCTCTCTCTCTCTCTCTCTCTCTCCTGTCTCACTAACGTTATTTTACCATAGAATTCCAACAGGTTTGTAAGACATTATTTACCATCTCTGAACTCATACTGGTTACTGTTAATGAAATCACTTCTCTCCAAGTGCTCTTTTACTCACCTTCTATCTTCTCCATTACCTTGTAAGGTTAGTAGTTCAGCGCTTCCTGCCTGACTACTTCCTTGAATGTAGGTACTACATTAACTGTCGTCTGGATCGCTGGTAACCGTCCCGTGTTCGTCGACTTGTAGATCTGAGCTAGTGATTTGGACAATGCTTCTGCTGCCTGTCGCAGAATCCTTGGCGACACCTTGTCATGTCTCAATGTGTAGGATGCGTGTTTGTGCTCCTGGTTCTTCTTTTAACCTCAAATTGGCCTGCATTACTAGATCGTCAAAACTTCTCCGCGCACACTGTATGAATTTTACCTCGACAGCTTCCACATCCAGGTAATTCCGATGATCTATCGCAGTAGGAATGGAGAACTATTTTTCTAACGTCCCTGTGATTCTTGTGGTGTGTTTGTGTGTGTGGGGGGTTGTGTGCGTGGTTGTGTGTGTGTTTGTGTGTTTGTGTGTGTGTGTGTGGTTTGCACCCAAACACTGCCAGTGCCCATAGTATACATCTTTACGAACGCCATCACAGCAACTACCACCAACACTACGATAACACTTCTACCAAAACAACTACCACTATTGTCACCTCTAATTCCATTACCATGAATTCTATCCCAATGAACCCCAGTGTCACCCCTTCCGGCACCAATGCTACAACAATCACTTCGTTCATTGCCACCACAGTCACCTGCACCACCACAAGTACATTCACTACTAACGTAATCAAAACCCTCTATAGCATCACAATCACTACCACCAGTACCATCATCACTACAACCATAACCAACATCACTACCACAAGCACTACCACCTGTACCACCACTACTACCACCTGTACCACCACTACTACCACCTGTACCACCACTACCACCACCTGTACCACCACTACTACCACCTGTACCACCACTACCACCACCTGTACCACCACTACCACCACCTGTACCACCACTACCACCACCTGTACCACCACTACTACCACCTGTACCACCACTACTACCACCTGTACCACCACTACTACCACCTGTACCACCACTACTACCACTTGTACCACCACTACTACCACTTGTACCACCACTACTACCACCTGTACCACCACTACTACCACCTGTACCACCACTACCACCACCTGTACCACCACTACCACCACCTGTACCACCACTACCACCACCTGTACCACCACTACTACCACCTGTACCACCACTACTACCACTTGTACCACCACTACTACCACTTGTACCACCACTACTACCACTTGTACCACCACTACTACCACCTGTACCACCACTACTACCACCTGTACCACCACTACAACCAATATTATTTGCACCATTACCATCACAACACATTAATTCAAGAGAGACATACGGCACTATTAAGGATTTTGCGCTATACATTATGAAGGCCGCTACCTGCCACCACCACAATCACTAACCTACCACTACTGCAATTAGCACCACTACCACATCAACAATTAACTAGCCACTACTACCACAATCAGCACTGCTACCACAACTTCATCCACTAACGTGCCAGTGATGCTGCCACATTCATCACCACAAGTATCATAACCAGCAGCATCACCCAAACCATCACCACTGTAACCAACACCACCACCACCAACACCACCACCATCACCACCACAATCTCAACCATCGCAACCACCACTGCTTGCAAGAACTGGTCGTCAAAACCACAGTCTAATTATAGGTGAAAATTTCTAGCAGGACATTTTACCTAGAGTGGTAATATACATATTATATGCATACATATGTATACGTGTAACATTTGTCTATACGAACGTAATTTCGGAAATCCTACTTTTCCTTGCGTAAACATAAATCGTAATCCAACTCTAAATCCTAAAAAAAAAAATAGTTTGATTTTTTCCGATGGAGGGGAAAGCGTCGAATGGAAGGGAATATGGAGGGAGGGGATGAGGGATGAAGGGAAGGGCCGGGACAGGAAGGAAGGGGTCGGACGAGGAAGGGAAAGGAGGTGGAGGACTATTCCCAAGTTCGTGAGTCAGAGAGTAAAATGCGAAAGCCAACAACGTATTTACCCTAACTCCAATAATTACAAGGGGACAGTCCCTCACCCTCCCTAAGTTGGGAACATTTTGTACGCTAGAACGCTGCAAATGAATATTTTTCTGTTTTCCTTTAGCCGAAATTTGGTAAACAGATAAAGAAATTGTTTGATGGAGAGAGAGAGAGAGAGAGAGAGAGAGAGAGAGAGAGAGAGAGAGAGAGGAGGGAGAAAGAGAGAGAGAGGGGGAGGAAGTCTCTCTTACTGTAGTATAAAATTTCTCCTTTATCGAAAGAACGGGACTATTTTTGATCTATGAAAAAAACTGACCTATTTAAAGAACATTTTTCTGCTAAGATGACAATTTCTATCTCGCACAGCTTACTATTGCAAACTTCCTGTGTTGTGTTTTCTTCTTGTTTTAAGCTTTTCCCTGCCAGAGGCCATTAGCACTGGAGAGCTGTCAAGACTGTCTTAAGATTGCGGAAAAAGCTTTTTTATCGGACGAGGTGAGACCAAGCTTGTGTAGATGACTCCAATTCACAACATGGAGAGCTAGACGATGCTCAGAATCTAGAGACTAGCGTCACTTTTGTCAAGCGTCTTTTATTTCTGAGACAATCTATAAGACAGCAGTCATTTGTGGCTATTACTTTCAACCGTGTGATAGTTAATATGATTTCAAAGTCACTCAGCAGCTGACCCGTTCAACCACTCCACTGTGACCCAGTGAGTGGATCAGTCAAAGAGCAGATGTATAGATGCATGAAACAATATTGCTTCCTTTGACCGAGTATGAAAACGTGGCGTATTGGCAGAATCACCGACACTGGGATTCTCTTGCACTAGTTAACTACCTAAAGGGTCGATCCCTTTTGAGTAGTACTTAATGGGCCAGAACCATTAGAGTCAGTCAGTTGGCACCAGCGTATTGCGTGCGCTTGGTCACTTACTTTTCAATATCAGTCTCATCGGCCATTCTCTTTAACCCTCTTCTGTGAATCTGTCTTTTATGGAAGATGAAGAAAGAACTAAAGTTAGATAGTAATGTTTGGTCTCTACACATATTTACAAATTTTGCTACTCCCATAGTAAATGACAAATTAATGGTTTGGATATCTGAACTGGTGTTCACTAAATTGTATAATGTTATTGCCACTGCTACGCATCTCACAATGGGTTTGACAGATCGATGTCCGTGGTAAGGACAAGGTCCAACACATTTCCACCTTGTTTTGGTGTCATAAAAACCCGAAGTTAGAAATCAATTCTCAATCATGCCAGTTATTCTATTTGCTTGTTTATCCGCTGATAGATTGTTCCGATATATGTTTATTATACTGGTAGACGAAGACAGATCCCGACACTAGTAGTAGAGGATTCTTTAAACACAAGTCCAGTCTTGGTCGAAACGTTGTATCAAGAGGATCCTCTGTTACCTGTGTTTTTATTCCCTAATGTTAACCCCACTGAAGTTTCCTCTTATAATTACCGGGGAGTCTTCTGATATTAACACGCTAATGGTATTCTAAATTATGCTAATTATTTAAGTATGTTATAGTATTTATCGGCGGTGGCCATTTAATTATATTCGTAACTTTTATTATTTGTTAAACTTATTATTTTTATGCTATGTGAGCTGAGTGTCCTTCACATCCATAGTGCTCAAAAAAATCACACTACTACTTCCTATAAATGCTTTATTTTTAATGTTTACTTTAACTCATACACAATTTTTGCCACATGGGCACGTTGACTCATTAATGGCTCGTATTTAGAACACTAAATATGAGCCATTTTCTATGAGAATATATTAGTATTGTCAGGATATATTTAGAAGTATTGCCTTTGTGTATTGCGTATGTGTTGGTAAAGTTCTCAGAGAGACAGAAGGTTAAACACACGCACACGCGCGCACACACATACGGACACGCACGCTCTAGGACACGGACACGCACGCTCTAGGACACGGACACGCACGCTCTAGGACACGGACACGCACTCATAACTTGTATCACCCTGGCAATGGGACGCTTGTGTCAAAACCCTAATTTTAAAGACAACGTTTCGCCCGCACATGGACGAAACGTTGTCTTTGAAACAAAAGTCTTCCCTGCAAATATTGTGCAATTATCATGCTTGCGGGCAGCCCTTCCATTCCACACCTCGCTGTTAATGTCACTGAAGACTGAGAGTCGTATGAGGCGCCACTCTAGGCGAAGGATTCCGAGAATCCTCTTGGTCTGTAATAAGGACGTACTCCGTTTTTGCCTCGAGAGGAACCTCTCACTAATGAGGTACCATCTGAAAATAACACTAAAAATCCTGCGGACTCTACAGTGTGAAGTCTCTGAGGGTATCGAGCTTCGGTTAGGTGAACCAGAAGCCGACTTGTGAGTACGGGGAAGAATTTCTTCGTGAATTGTGGCTTGGTGATCTGAGATCGAAGGGAAGGGAATGTCTTCACGGTGATGGTGACAGGCTGTGTGTGCCACCTGGCATTCTTCTCCATGGGGAAGAGAAAAAGAATCCTTCCTCCGTAAGTCATGCGTGTCATAAGAGGCGACTAAAATGCCGGGAGCAAGGGGCTAGTAACCCCTTCTCCTGTATAAATTACTAAATGAAAAAAAAATCGTTTTTCTTTTTAGGTCACCGTGCCTCGGTGGGACACGGCCGGTGTGTCGAAAAAAAAAGACAAATCTACCCATTAATTACAGTATATATATAAAACATATAGACCTCATTTTAAGGGGTCCATGATCAAGGGAAACAGAACCACTGTCCAATACCTTGAATCAAACCTGATCATCTCACTATTCCCAGACGCTGTGTGTACCCCGACAGTTGCAACACAAACAAATTTAACTCTACAGAGGTACACATTATCGTTGTACTCAGAAATCCGCGATCTCGAGGACAGTACATAGTAACAATCAATGGAGTAAGTGTGATACTTATCACAGTTCTGCTTCACGACTCTCACTCAGCAACACCTCATTAAGGTTAAAAAGAGACAGCACATTTTGTTTGTCTCTTGCAGTAGTTAAGAATCTAAGTCAACTGCCAAATAAAAAAAAAAACTATTCTGTTCTTAAAACAGAGATACGGAAATTAAAGAAAAATCTGTGAATTAACAGAGGTATATCATGTATATACCTCGTTATAGACACACCGAGACATATACACCTCCGAGATGATGACTGTGTATACATACAATATATATATATATATATATATATATATATATATATATATATATATTTTTTTTTTTTTTTTTTTTTTTTTTCAATAAGTCGGCCGTCTCCCACCGAGGCAGGGTGACCCAAAAAGAAAGAAAATCCCCAAAAGAAAATACTTTCATCATCATTCAACACTTTCACCACACTCATACATAATCACTGTCCTTGCAGAGGAGCTCAGATACGACAGCTGAGAATTGTCCCTCCCAGCTGTCACTATCCCAGACCCCTCCTTTAAAGTGCAGGCATTGTACTTCCCATTTCCAGGACTCAAAATGTTACCCTGCTCACACTCCAACAGATCGTCATGTCCCAAAACCATTCGTCTCCATTCACTCCTATCTAACACGCTCACACATGCTTGCTGGAAGTCCAAGCCCCCCACAAACCTCCTTTACCCTCCCTCCAACCTTTTCTAGGACGACCCCTACCCCGCCTTCCTTCCCTACAGATTTATACGCTCTAAAAGTCATTCTACTCTCTCTCTCTCTCTCTCTCTCTCTCTATATATATATTTTATATATATATATATATATATATATATATATATATATATATATATATCGTACCGAATAGGTAAAACTGGTCAATTAGCAAGAACTCATTTAAAATTAAGTCCTTTCTAAAATTTTCTCCTATACGTTTAAATATATATTTTTTTCAATTATTTTAATGTAAAAATTATTTTGTACCAAAAGAACCTTAGAAAACTTACCTAACCTTATTATAACAAGTGCAATTTAATTTGGCCTAATCCAACTAAATATATTTTAGATAAGTTTTCAATAATTTAATAATAAACACAATGAAATATATTTTTTTTCGTTAGGTTCAGAATTATTTTTGCGAAATTATTGCATACATAAATTTTCGCTTGCCTTATTCGGCAAGAAGAGCGAATTTTACCTATTCGGCACGACATATATATATACATATATGAGAACTTCATACCTTCCTGTGTATATGCAATGGCAGATATATAAATCTAGTTACATATAATCAGATATATACACCTCTGAGTGTATATACTCTGAATCATGAATGCAATCCGAAGCCAAATTATTAACTTGATCTGGACTGCAATATGATACATAATCTCTATTCTGCTTTTTCTGTGCTGTTTTTTTCTGTGCTGTTTTTCTGTGTTGTGTTTTTCTGTGCTGCGGTTTTCTGTACTGTGTTTTTCTGTGCTGTGTTTTTCTGTGCTGTATTTTTCTGTTCTGTGTTTTTCTGTGCTGTGTTTTTCTGTGCTGTGTTTTTCTGTGCTGTGTTTTTCTGTGCTGTGTTTTTCTGTGCTGTGTTTTTCTGTGCTGTGTTTTTCTGTGCTGTGTTTTTCTGTGCTGTGTTTTTCTGTGCTGTGTTTTTCTGTGCTGTGTTTTTCTGTGCTGTGTTTTTCTGTGCTGTGTTTTTCTGTGCTGTGTTTTTCTGTGCTGTGTTTTTCTGTGCTGTTTTTCTGTGCTGTGTTTTTCTGTGCTGTGTTTTTCTGTGCTGTGTTTTTGTGCTGTGTTTTTCTGTGCTGTGTTTTTCTGTGCTGTGTTTTTCTGTGCTGTGTTTTTCTGTGTTGTGTTTTTCTGTGCTGTGTTTTTCTGTGCTGTGTTTTTCTGTGCTGTGTTTTTCTGTGCTGTGTTTTTCTGTGCCGTGTTTTTATGTGCCGTGTTTTTATGTGCTGTGTTTTTGTGCTATGTTTGTACTGTGTTTTGCTGTGCTGTGTTTTTTGTGCTGTGTTTTTCTGTGCTGTGTTTTTCTGTCCTGTGTTTATCTGTACTCTTTTTTTTGCTGGGTTTTTTTCTGTACTGTGTATCATTGTACCCGCGTGAGAAGAGAGAACAGTGGCATTTGTTTTGTACCCAGTTGAGAGAGAGAGAGAGAGAGAGAGAGAGAGAGAGGGAGGGTAGTGGCATGTTTTACTCAGGTGAGAAGAGACTAGTAGCATGTATATTTAATCCGGGTGAAAAAGGAGCAGTGGAATATATTGTGCCAAAGTGAGAAAATACAAAAGGATGTAAAATTCACTCCCAAGCTTCAGGAACGAGACATTCACTCCCAGGCTTCAGGAACGAGACTCATCCTTACTCCCAGGCGCTTCAGGAATGAGACGTTCACTCACAAGCTTCAGGAACGAGAGATTTACTCCCAAGCTTCAGGAACGAGACATTCACTCCCAAGCTTCAGGAACGAGACATTCACTCCCAGGCTTCAGGAACGAGACATTCACTCCCAGGCTTTAGGAACGAGACATTCACTCCCAGGCTTCAGGAACGAGACATTCACTCCCAGGCTTTAGGAACGAGACATTCATTCAGCTTCAGTAATCAAACTTGAAATACAAATATTCATCACTTTAACAGTGGAATTATATATAAATCAACATGTATAAAACAGCACCTCATCCTATATAAATTGACATATGCGTTGCGAGAGAGAGCGTGTGTGTGTACTCACCTAGTTGTGGTTGCAGGGGTCGAGTAATAGCTCCTGGCCCCGCCTCTTCACTGGCCGTTACTGGGTCACTCTCCCTGCGCCATGAGCTTTATCATACCTCTTCTTAAAGTTATGAATGGATCCTGCCTCCACTACATCACTTTCCAAGCTATTCCACTTCCCGACCACTCTGTGACTGAAGAAATACTTCCTAACATCCCTGCGATTCATCTGAGTCTTCAACTTCCAACTGTGTCCCCTTGTTGCTGTGTCCCATCTCTGGAACATTCTGTCTGTCCACCTTGTCGATTCCTCTCGGTATTTTATATGTCGTTATGATGTCCCCCCTATCTCCTGTCCTCCAATGTCGTCAGGTCGATTTCCCTTAACCTCTCCTCATAGGACATACCCCTTAGCTCCGGGACTAGTCTTGTTGCAAACCTTTGCATTTTCTCTAGTTTCTTTACGTGCTTGGCTAGGTGTGGGTTCCAAACTGGTGCTGCATACTCCAGTATGGGCCTAACGTACACAGTGTACAGGGTCCTGAACGATTCCTTATTAAGATGTCGGAATGCTGTTCTTAGGTTTGCTAGGCGCTCATATGCTGCAGCAGTTATTTGGTTGATGTGCGCCTCAGGAGATGTGCCATTTGCTGGACCATGCTTGCAGCCTGTCCAGGTCCCTTTGTTGTTCTGCCTGGTCCTCGTCCGATTGAATTCTTCTGATCAACTTCACATCATCTGCAAACAGGGACACTTCGGAGTCTATTCTTTCTGTCATGTCGTTCACAAATACCAGAAACAGCACCGGTCCTAGGACTGACCCCTGTGGAACCCCACTCGTCACCGGTGCCCACTCTGACACCTCGCCACGTACCATGACTCGCTGCTGTCTTCCTGACAGGTGTGTGTGTGTGTACTCACCTAATTGTGGTTGCAGGGGTCGAGTCATAGCTCCTGGCCCCGTGTGAGTGTGTGTGCGCGCGCGCGCGCGCGGAAGACAAGCCATGAGGGATAGTCATCTTGTCTTGCATTGTTAAGAACGCCTGTCAGTGATTGTATTATATATATATATATATATATATATATATATATATATATATATATATATATATATATATATATATATATATATATATATATATATATTTCATTTATAATATGCATCTCATTGGAGACAACCATTATTATTAATAAGAAAAGATATAACATTTCTAAAATAATACAAAATATTAATAATTATCATTTAGATTTATAAGAATTAGACGGAGACGGCGAAATAGAAAAAAAAACATTACAATTAACGAAAAAAAATAAGTAATTAGTAATTCCTCTAACCGGGCACACCATGGAACAGCAGGAGAGAGAAAACAAAGGAAAAAAAATAAACAAGGGATGTAAAGTCAGATGGCGCCAGCTGAGGTCATTCACCATTAAGGAGTGAACGTGGCGACAAACCCTCACACATTTACCAACATGGAGACACCACCTCCTCTCAGGCCAACACAAAGCGAGAATTCTCCCGTGTGAGCTAAGCAGAAACAGATATCGCTTCCCCAGACGCTAAAATGGAGAGGAAATCTTTTATCCTGGTGAGATAGCGTCAGCGCGACGATATCCCAAACCCAAGGTTATCATTAAAGAAAACGACGTCCTAAATATCCCGGCATCAGCTGATTTTAGAAAACGACAACTTGAAAATCCTAACTTCAGCAAATATTTAAGAAAACGTCAAAACTTACGAGTTTATCATAACCTCGTTGAGAATTATAGAATACAACTCTGCAAACATGTTAACTGCAGGTCATGTTAACTGCAGGTCATGTCAACTGCAGGATATATTAACTGCAGGACATGTTAACTGCAGGACATGTTAACTGCAATACATGTTAACTGCAAATCTCTCCCTCTTTTACGAGGGAAATTTTTAAAGCAGAGGATAAGCTGTAGATCTGAGGAGCTGGGGCTAACCTCCATTTCCTTGAATCAAATCTGATTATCTCCCATTTCCAAGGCGCTGTCTAACCTTCAATATGGTTTAGTGCTTAACCATCACTATAATCAGAATTATATACACTCAGCCACTTTATTTGGTACACCTGCTTGATAATGCAAATATCAGACAATCATAGAGCTGCACCTCAATGCCGAAAAACATGGACATGGTCAAGAGGTTCAGTTGTTTAGATTAATATCAGAATAGGGACGAAATATGCCAGACGGGATGGTTTGAGTATCTCGGAAGCTGCTGATCTCCTGGGATTTTCACCCACCTAAGTCTCTAAAGTTTACTGAGAATGGTGTGAAAAACACAAAATATCCAGTGAGCGGCTGTTTTGTTGGCGAGAAAGGCGTGGTAATGAGAGGTCAGAGGAGAATGACCAGACTGGTTCAAGCTGATAAAAAGGTAACTAACTCAACCAGAACCTACAAGTGGATGGGCTACAACAACAGCAGAAGACCACACCAGGTTCCATTCTTGTCAAATAAGAACAGGAAAATGAGGCTACAGTGGACAAGGTTCACCAAAACTGGACCATTGTTGTAGTTGGTCCTATAAAGCACTAGGTTCCTCTTTAAGTTCCAGTAAAAAGTGTAAAAGTTCATTGAGGGTGAGGCAAATGTTGTCGCTGATCTCTCCTATCAGCTGCTTCATGTATTGCTTAACAAGAGGTGGAGAATGAGCTAAGGACGACATCCGAAAATAGGATACAAGTCCCATGTTTTAACGAATCGAGATTTCTGCTGCGATATGTAGACGAAAGGGTCAGAATTTGATGTAAACCTTTTGGATATGGAGGAATAGGAATTTCGTAAAATGAATGTGCAGTCAGCCGACAAATCTTCAGCAACTGCATGACACTATCGCATCAATATCGACCAGAAACTCCATAGAAGGCTTCCAGCACCTTGTTGAATCCATACGAAGAATAGAGGCTGTTCTCTATATATACTATATATAATGTCGTGCCAAATAGGTAAAACTTGTTATTTTGGCTTAAATAGCGACGCTCTTCTTGCTGAATAAGGTAAGCGAAAATTTGTGTATGGAATAATTTCGCAAAAATTATTCTGAACCTAACGAAAAAAATATATTATTTGTGATTGTTTATTATTAAATTATGCAAACTTATCTAAAATATATTTAGTTGGATTAGGGTAAATTAAATTGCGCTTGTTATAATGAGGTTAGGTAAATTTTCTAAGATTCTTTTGGTACAAAATTATTAATTTTTACATTAACATAAATGAAAAAATATATCTTTAAACGTTAAGAGAAAATTATAGAAAGGGCTTAATTTTAAATGAGTTCTTGCTAAGTAACCAGTTTTACCTATTCGGCACGATATATATATATATGTATATATATATATATATATATATATATATATATATATATATAAAGAGGGAATGTATGAGAGTATAGTTATACCAACGCTCTTATATGGGTGTGAAGCATGGGTGATGAATGTTGCAACGAGGAGAAGGCTGGAGGCAGTGGAGATGTCATGTCTGAGGTCAATGTGTGGTGTGAATATAATGCAGAGAATTCGGAGTTTGGAAATTAGGAGGAGGTGCGGGATTACCAAAACGATTGTCCAGAGAGCTGAGGAGGGGTTGTTGAGGTGGTTTGGACATGTAGAGAGAATGGAACGAGACAGAGTGACTTCGAGAGTGTATAAATCTGTAGTGGAGGGAAGGCGGGGTAGGGGTCGGCCTAGGAAAGGTTGGAGGGAGGGGGTAAAGGAAGTTTTGTGTGCGAGGGGCTTGGATTTCCAGCAAGCATGTGTGAGCGTATTTGATAGGAGTGAATGGAGGCATATGGTTTTTAATACTTGACGTGCTGTTGGAGTGTGAGCAAAGTAACATTTATGAAGGGATTCAGGGAAACCGGCAGGCCGGACTTGAGTTCTGGAGATGGGAAGTACAGTGCCGGCACTCTGAAGGAGGGGTGTAAATGTTGCAGTTTTATAACTGTAGTGTAAAGCACCCTTCTGGCAAGACAGTGATGGAGTGAATGATGATGAAAGTTTTTCTTTTTCGGGCCACCCTGCCTTGGTGGGAATCGGCCGATGTGTTAATAAAAATAAAAAAATATATATATATATATTTGAAGAAAAACGTATTTAAATTTATCATTTAACTTGCTTAACAGATTAAAGCATCTGCAGAGTAACTATGTCTAATCAGCGGCTGACGCTTTAAAAATGTTTGAATATTTTCTAAATTTTCTGCCGCACAGATTGCCACATTTTATCATAATTTAAAAGAAGTTATTTATGCGTAAAAACTTCTACTGACGGGATTTGCAATGAACTCTATGAAGTGTTAAGAGGGAGGTGGTGGTGGTGGAAGTGGGGATTGGGTAGGGGGTGGACATGTGTGTGTGGAAATAAAGGGTTGGGGAAGGATTGGTGAAATATGAGTTGGGATAGGAGAGAAATAGGGAGGGGTGGGGGGTAGTGTGGGTTTTGGAGGGGAGAGATGGTCAGTGTAGGATGGGGATATAGTGTTTGACGAATGTAGGTTAGGGAAATAGGTGAATATGGAATGAGATGATTGTGAGGTTGGATAGTTTCGGAAAGGGAATATTACTGGGAGGAATAGGAGCAATGATTGTAGGGATTAGTTGGAGAAGGGGGAATATGTGGAGGGAGGAGATAACTAAAAGGAGTGTTGGAGAGGGATTGTAGGGAAGGGATGGGTCGGGGGAAGGAACGGCAGGAGGTAAACATGGTAGGGAAGGACTGGGTATGGAGGGGAAGTAAAGATACAGAAACAAATTAAAAAAAATTATGAAGAATAATTAAATTCTTGAGCTTTCCGAGCGTCGAGGAGAGTTCCAACTTGCGGAGCAAAACAGAATGTCAACTACGTCTTTAGAAAGCCAAAACATCCACAAGTTTTTTTGTTTAATCTGTTACTTTTAGATTAAGCTGGTGTAATAACATCACGTTAGTGAACAAAAAGTGTGTTATATTTTGTATGTGACCTGAAGTCGGTGTATATATAATGCTGCTTTGGAAGTGTGTATTTTTTTTACACAATTTACATGGAAAGTTTTGTATTCCAGCCTCGGGTTATTTCAGAGCCCAGCCCAATCTGAGACATACTACTACTCTTGTAAAGATATAGTATCTGCAGTACACTACCACCCTGATAACAATTACTTTCTGATTTTTTTAGCACTTTTCTATCACCCTGAGATGTCCCTCACAACATTAAACTACCTTGGCTCATTTCTAAGGACAGTATTAATTCAAATAAACTATTACTTCCTAATAGGGCACTAGAACAGTCGGCTATTCACTGTTAGATGAACAGAGTGCAGCGAGTGAAAAACCAGTGAGAGTTATTGGTGAGCAGTTATACATATTTCAGGAGCGAATATTTCTAACATACTACTTAAACATATTGAATACAACGGAGGTAACCCATTAACATCCTCGCTTATGTGACACCATGTTGATGACCTAGCTTTTTCCTTACTGGCAGTGACAGTCGTCGTGATCATCAAAAAACATCACAAGCTGCTCTGTTGACTAATGTTGACAGTGACTTCGCGTGTCCAGACTCATCAAATAAAGCCCTAGTGGAATATTATACTTGTCTTTCGAGAGAGAGAGAGAGAGAGAGAGAGAGAGAGAGAGAGAGAGAGAGAGAAAGCAAACACACACACACACACACACACACACACACACCCCTACCTGCTGTCGACTTCAGACTTAAATTTCTCTCTCCTATCTCTTGCTAGTATTTTTATTTTTTACCTCTGCATTTTCTTAATGTTTGTGTGGTGTTTACAGCCATCTCCTCCACACGGGCCTCGTACAGTATTTTCACCCCAGCAAGTCTTAGCGACAGCGGAAGCTCCTCAGGCGTGGGGTAAATCCTCTGGCCGAGACAAATTTGTCCCGATCTTCCCATTGTTCGTCGAGTGAAAGATACTTTAAGATTACCTCTCCTCGCTTCATGATGGAGACATCTGGTCCTGCTTGGCCCCTCATGGGACGACACGAAGCTGACCCCCTTTTAGACTGTTTGTGTGTAGTAGTAGTAGTAGTAGGTAGTAATAGTTGTTAAAGGCACTTGTGGATAGACACTTGACCTGGTTGGTGGCTCTTTTTTTTGTGTGTGTTATGAATATTGTTAATCCTAGTATTGATTGATACCTGTGGTTTCCCTCCTGTCATCAGCTTCCATCTCAAGACAAAGCCTCTCAATCTTCTTTCCCTTCTCTTCCTCTTATCATTCTTTATCCACTGCAGCGCCTCTCCTGCTGTTCCCTTCTATTTTTTGTGTTTGTGGTTTTTGCCTGTGTTGGGGTACTGAAGGTTAAACTGATCAGTTCCTCTCTCATCTACATTACCTCATAACATGATGGTATGTCAACTATTTGGGTTGCCATGCATTTTCTGTATGTCAATATGTTTCACTTAGATCATCAATGGCGCAACGCTAAAAAAAAAGTAGATACCAGTTTAGTGAAGTTTTTTTTTTTTTTTTTTAGTTAAATATTCCCCGACGGGGAAAGCCTAAAGTGGATTTCGGATTTTTTTTCTTATATTTTCGTTTATACCTTCAGAACTCTTGGTCCAATGAGCTTGAGTTTTTACCGCTAGTGAGCAATACCTAGGGGAAATATTAAAATAACGTAGTTTTCGTGATACGTAGATGCTCTCTTATTCATTTTATTGACTCAGCAGTCTCTGTCTGGCATTTGAAAATGCAAATGCTAATTTCTTAAGAAAATGCAAATAAAAGTTCTCTCAGGTTTGTAGAGAATTCTAAATAGATTTGAAGTAAATTTTGTTTAAAATAAAAACTTCATATTTATGTCATTTCTATATAAAAGATTTAGCGAGCCCTTAAGTTGGAGAATTAGACACATCTAGATACCTTTATTGTAGACGTTTCGCTCTCCAGCGGCTTTATCAATACTCTTCACCAACTCCAAGGCTGAGGGACTGATCACCTCATATTTTGTATATAGTTCTACAGTCTTCCAATAATGTGCTTGAATTTGTATTGATAAAGTCACTGGAGATGAAACGTCTACAATAAAGAGACCCAGATGTTACACACGTGTCTAATTCTCCATCTTGTCGGTATTGTATATTATACGTGTACAACTTTAATATTTTTTGTATCCCCTACTGCTTTATTAGTCAAACAGCCTCAGGAACAACTGTGATTTACATCCTCTCAGATTCCCGTACAATAACTTTGAGAATAGCTCTTCTGTTTCTTTAAACTCTCAGTGTTGGTGTGGTGTTACTGGGAGGTGTATGTGTCGTTTTGACAGTTTTATGCACGCCAATAGCAATTTGCCAATTCTGTTTAGAAAATGGTTGGGTGTTTTTTCCCGAATGATAATTTGAGAATGCAACTACATGAGCTGATTCAAATTTGGATAACGTTTTTTGTGCAATATCTAGAGAACGCCTCATCTCATTGGTTTTAAGTTTTTAAAGTTGGTTTATCTTAGTGGAATGTTCGAATTGGTTTTGTGCTGTGTACGTGATAATTTGCCATTATTATTAAAGAAATGGAGATATTTGGTTACCTACGACAGCTTGTGAACCTCTTCTGGCTGGTTTTCAATCTCATGTACTTCCACCCAACGTACTGTTCCATTGGAGTACATTGAGATAAAGTGGGCTGGGGTTTTGAATTACTGGGATACCTTTCTCGAATTGGTCAGGAACCGAGACACATCTAGTTTCTTTTTGGTGTCCGCTAGGTGGCGGCGTCACGCTGTTGATGTCTTCTCGCTACAGCAGTCGGACACCTGGGGTGACTGGTGATTGTAAGAATTCTTTTTACATCTCAAAAAGTTGAAACTTGCCTTTGCTAGATTTTCTATCTCGTGAATTCCTAGTTGCAGTTTTTGTCGTATATTTTCTCAGTTTCCTAACTGCCTCCTCTTGGGTCCCGATCCAGCAGTTTTTGAGTGTGTGAAATTTTGTTATCTTTTTGACACTACTTTTTTTTTCCTTAGTTTGTTAATGTTACTTCTTGTGATATCTGGTGACTGTGCTCAGTTATTTGTTACTTTTTAATATCCTAGTACCAGTCTATATGCTATTATTAAATCTACAAATATTATCTTGTTAGTAAATGTTGACATTATCAATGTTTTAATAGTATTAATAATGGTAATTAATAATATAAATAATATTGACTAATACTTGTAATAATAATAGCAATGATATTACTAATAATACATGTAAAAATAAAAAAAAAATAATCCTCGGAGTTAGCTGCTATATCAGAAATATTTTATCAAAAATCTAATGAAGATTAATGAACTGCATATTGTATGACTTATATAATTTATGTGATTAATATGTTCATTTGTATAATTAGATATTAACATTGGCGACATTGGATTATTAGATAATTATACGGGAATGATACGCTGTTATTGGCACTGGTCAATGTGTTTATTGTGACGTTTCTCTATCTTTCACTTTCTCTCTCTCTCCCCCTCTTGTATTAATTCATTATGGTTAAAAATCCATCTTATTCCTCATTTCAAAGCCTCTTTCTAATATCTACGTTAAAGATAGGCGTGGCCTTACTTAATAAGAAGAAAGATGTTTGGAAGGAAGTATCATAAACGCTAATAGAAATAAAATGAGAAAACTTTGACGGATATATAAAACACACAGCGAAGAAATGTATATTTCAACCTCAACCAGAGGCCCTCTTCATCTGACTGAGATTTGAATACACAGATACATCTCACCTGTATTTCATATTTCCATATGGGATGTTTCTTAGATAAGTTAAGAAATATGTTGAGAAATATGAAGTTGGAGCCAGATGTATTTCAGAGTTTTAATTTGGCCAGTTCATTTCACTTCTCTAATGTCTATATTCTGATTTATATTGCTCCAAATAGATTCATAAGATAAATGAATGATCAGTGAGTGAAATCTTTGAGAATGGTACAGTTAAAATACAGAAGTTTAATAGATGTTTTCCGGTTTTCAATGGAGTTCAGCCAAGTGGGAGACCTCAAAAACACTGTCATGTTAAGCCAAGAAACATCTCTCCTCAACAGAATGCATTGCTGATATGATAGTTACATCAGGAGAGAACGAGAAGAGAGATAGATGATCTTTTGCTCTTCCTTGTCCTCAAGTCGCAGATGATATAAGGAAAGAGCGAAGTTATGTATGCTCAGGGTGACAGCAAACTTGTGGTATATGCAGAATTTTGCAGCCTTTACTTGCAAGTACAACATACATCTTAATACTGTAAGCTTCTTAGCTGTCTTGCTTGTAAGATTCATCGCCTGAATCTCTATAGTCATCACATATTCGCATTTTACCCACAGGATGTCCAAGTCATCAAACGAAATTCGGTTTCAGAGGCAATATGGCGACCTCTAGCAATCATTATTAGGTATACCTTTAGTGGTTGCCAGATATATTCTTCCAAGTTTCCGTTTTCTTATACTCATAACTCGTGAACGCCTCATCCGATCTGCTTCAAAATCTCAATGCCTTGTGTAAGGTAACAGGGCCCAGATTCTTGGAACAATTGGCATGTGCAGATGGAATATAATTCATTCTTAACATCCTGGAATAACCCCAGTAACTTCCAGAGCCCTAGGTGGCGTAACTTCAATGCTTCACAAAAGGTGACTCTTAATTCGACGACAGCGGAGAGTGAAACTGAAGTGTGAAGGTACAGATTTTGCCATTTAATCTATAAAATAGGAATAAATTCCTATCCCCATTAAATCACGGAAAATAAATTTCAGTTTATACATGAATGGTCTCAATATTTAGTGGCTGGTGCATCTTCCAGACAGGTTGCTATATATGACTCACGACTTAAAAAAAAAAAAACACGGAACGGGTGGAGTTTGAACCCATGGCAGGTGAGTAGCGTAGTACCTTCTAAGTTTTTTCTTGCGTACAGGTGAGTGTTATAGTACAATAGTAATATCGGGAAACTGTCTCCTCTGATTGGCAAGTTTCGTGATGTTATTTGGGTGGTATAAGTCAAAACTTACCAGTTTTATCGAATAAATAGTGATATTCGTTAAAATTTTAATAGCTGATCAGCTTCAGAATATTAGTAATGGCGCGTTCTGTATGTTACTTTATAAGTTTAGTCTGAGAAGTTGAAAATTTGAAATTTTAGTGAAACTGCTAAAAAAAAATCTGAATAGTTGGAATCAGAGCAATTACTTTTCAGATCGGCTTGAAACTTTCACCATTGGAGGGCTTTATTAAAACAAATCTTGGCGCTCACTTTGAGCAATGTAAATTTCAATTTGCCAGTTTTATTAAATAATTTGTGTCCCTTGTAATAACTAGAGAATACTTGTGGTCAGCTTCACAGCCTAAGTGCAAGTGTATCATAAGTGGAAATATTTTTTGCTCTGATTTTGGTTTGTGTGGCTGCCAGTTTGCCCGTTGTTTTTAAGAAGTTTGAATAAATTGGATTATTTTTAAAATATTTTTTCTTATAGGATAATAGAGAATTTAAAATAGAACATTAAAGAGAAAATATTTTTTTTTTTTTAATTTAATAGAAATGGACTTTTCTATTTTCAGGATATTGGTCTCGCCGAGATAGCAAGAGACTGCCTCTTCTATTTAACTTCAAAGCTGGTGCTTCTTAATGGAATATTTGAATTAGATGTGGGCTGTGTATATCCTAATTTTCAATTTTTTAATTGAAGGAACTGGGCTATTAATTTCCATATGATTTATGAATGTCACTTCTGACTTGCTTCAAATCTTCAACGTTGATATTTAACCGCATTACAAACTTCCGCCGCACTCTGCACTCTTCCAATCGCTTATACTGGGATGCAGGGGACTGGGGTTATGCAACCTCGGATGCCATTCTTGGATCGTACAGCAAGAGAGATACGTCTAGACATTGTCTCAGAAACAAATGAAACCTACCATGGCTTGCACCTGGTAGACACAGCTGCACATAGGTGTTTAGTGTGTACGAGGGCGGCAGACACTTCCTGTCCTGAGTGAATAAACGTTAGTGGAGTCATCTGGTACACTGGCACTTTCTTGCCGAGACTGCGTTTTTTTTTTTTAATTTATATACAATTTATACTTCTAGTAGATACACGTTTAGCTTCTAGATTTTTGATGATTTTATCTTGTAGTTCACCCGGTCGTCTTGATTTATGACCAACATCTCTAGGTGTTTTAAAGTGACGTCGTTGCTTATTCCAGTAATGTTTTGAGCGTCACTTTCAACCCCTACTGTGGAAATTTTGTGGCCAGGGTATTTTCATATCGTGTTCAGCTGCAAATAAGGAGTTGGATGCTGGATTTGGGTATTGAAGCTATTTAGGTATTGGTGCTTTTCTTACCCCCCTTTGCCATATGCAGGTGGTAGCGTGGTGGCCTCGCCTGGGTGTCGATGGGGACTACTACTGGAGGTGCTCAGCGCAGGTGGCTCACTTCTTGCTGTGCTCAGCGCAGGTGGCTCACTTCTTGCTGTGCTCAGCGCAGGTGGCTCACTTCTTGCTGTGCTCAGCGCAGGTGGCTCACTTCTTGCTGGTCAGTGACCAGTACCAAGATATCTTTGGATGAATCTCTTAATTAAGCAAATTTTGGTTTGCAGTCTTTCCCTCTGATATATGGGAGAGAGAGAGAGAGAGAGAGAGAGAGAGAGAGAGAGAGAGAGAGAGAGAGAAACGCACACGCGGAGATAAACGGAAAATACAAATTCAAAGCAGAAAAATAAAACTCGGGAATTAATGAACCAAGTAATTACTCTCCCACACAACTACGTTTCTCCCTGCCCAACAAAACCTCATCCTCTCCCTCTTTATCCCGTTCCCTTACGCTTTATTCTCCTTTTTCCTTTCTCCCTCTCCGTTTACCCTTCTCGTTCCCATTGCCCTCCACTTCTCCCCCTCCATCCCTTCTAATATCCCCCCGATTTTTCTATTTAGAGAAAAGCATTTTAAAAGCAAGAAAATGTAACTCTCTCTCAAAGCATGTGAACGTTTTATGATAGTTTTAGGATAGTGGGCGATATCACCGCCATCTGTGAGCCATAATTTTCATGAATGATCACTGACGATGGGACGTCGATGAGAAACAGACAACCAGAGTATTGCAGTTGATGGCTGCCAGACTTGTGGCGTAATAGCTGTCATCCAAATATTCATGATGTTGGGCTGCGTAGACGACCTCAAGAGCATTGACATGTACGTCAGAACGCACACAAGGCATCCCTGCAGACGTGAGAGAGACATGGTAAATAATGGAGTGAGACGACGGGCCTGCAAGAGAGACCTTCACCACTGCTACAGCGCCTCGTCCAGGGACGGACTTTTATCATGCAAGTGATGAGAAGACCTGAGGTAAACATTGTAGCACAAATGAAGGTTTACACCTCCACTGCAGAATATTTTTTTTTTAGGACTGTTCAAGGTTTGAGAAGTTGTATTGCATGAGAGCTAGCTCACTCTCTCTCTCTCTCTCTCTCTCTCTCTCTCTCTCTCTCTCTCTCTCTCTCTCTCTCTCTCTCTCTCTCTCTCACGTTCGCTCCCAAAACCAAACTTTGATCATAAATTAAAAACCAACTTGCCTATTTTTCCCCCTGGTCTTTTTTTCAGACAATACTCATTTGTAGTTTGAATGAAAATGAACAAAAGAGAGATTAACATGGACAGCCGTAATGAAAATTTACCTGTATCTAAGCGAAACAATTTGAAAAAGCACTTATATTTTATCACGCAGTTTAATTGTGTCAACTGTTACAACCAATTTTTTTTTAGTATTGAATTGCATCATATTTTTTTCATTTATATATATATATATATATATATATGTCGTGCCGATTAGGTAAAACTTGCGATTTTGGCTTAAATAGCAACGCTCACCTTGCCATATAAGACAAGTGAAAATTTGTGTATGCAATAATTTCGCCAAAATCCTTCTGAACATAACGAAAAAAATATATTCCAATATGTTTGTTTATTATTAAATTAATGTTAACGTATCTAAAATATATTTAGTTGGGTTAGGCTAAATTAAATTGCGCTTGTTATAATAAGGTTTGGTAGGTTTCAAGTTTTCTTGGTACAAAATTATAATTTTTACATTAACATAAATGAAAAAATATATCTTTAAACGTATAAGAAAATTTTAGAAAGGACTTAATTTTAAATGAGTTCTTGCTAATTGACCAGTTTTACCTAATCGGCACGACATATATATATATATATATATATATATATATATATATATATATATATATATATATATATATATATATATATGTCGTGCCGATTAGGTAAACTGGTCAATTAGCAAGAACTCATCTAAAATTAAGTCCTTTCTAAAGTTTCTCTTATACGTTTAAAGATATATTTTTTCATTTATGTTAATGTAAAAATTATAATTTTGTACCAAGAAACTTTGAAAACCTACCTAACCTATATATATATATATATATATATATATATATATATATATATATATATATATATATATATATATATATATATATGTCGTGCCGATTAGGTAAAACTGGTCAATTAGCAAGAACTCATCTAAAATTAAGTCCTTTCTAAAAGTTTCTCTTATACGTTTAAAGATATATTTTTTCATTTATATTAATGTAAGAATTTATAATTTTGTACCAAGAGAAACTTTGAAAACCTACCTAACCTTATTACAACAAGCGCAATTTAATTTAGCCTAACCCAACTAAATATATTTTAGATACGTTAACATTAATTTAATAATAAACAAACACAATGAAATATATTTTTTTCGTTATGTTCAGAATGATTTTGGCGAAATTATTGCATACACAAATTTTCACTTGTCTTATATGGCAAGGTGAGCGTTCTATTTAAGCCAAAATCGCAAGTTTTACCTAATCGGCACGACATATATATATATATATATATATATATATATATATATATATATATATATATATATATATGTATATGTATGATTTATGAGTATTATTTGTAATAGGATTATATTTTCACATATTCTTGTTAATTATGATTTAAATTGTATTGACATATTGTGAGAAAGTGAAATATCTTTAAAAGTATACACACTGTTGTTTCTTATATATATATATATATATATATATATATATATATATATATATATATATATATATATATATATATATATATATATATATTTTAATCTTTCTATATTTTCTTTAATCTGTGAGGGAGAGGAAGAGTGCTTGTAAGTATTTAAGCGACTTTCTTTCCCCACAATCTGTCCCCACACCCCACCCTCAGTACTCTCCTTCTCTTCATTGTCTCTCCCCTCCTTCACATCTCCCTTCTATTACCCATTCCCTCCTCCATCTGTCCTCTCCCTCACCCCTTTCCCTATTCACCTTTCCCTCTCCATCACCCATCCTCGCCCACATCCCACTCTCCCAACCTCTTTCCCTCGACTCCTCCCGCCCCCACCTCTCTCGTCACTCACCCCTTATGTCCCTCATCCCTTCCATCTCTCCACCCATTCTCCATTTATCCAGTCCCTCACTCCTCTCCTGCTGTCTCTTCTCTCTTTCTTTAACTTGACAAGATGGATTCTTCCAAGACATGCCAATATTGGATAAGTTCACCACACTTCATTAAGAATCTTTTTGAAATGCCAGAATACTGAAAGATAGTGTATATTTGATGACGTATCCAGGATACATTGACACTGTAGTTCCTTAAGTGTGTATTTGACCGTGTATTCGGCTAGCTTGACACTGTAGGTCCCTTCAAGGGGTATGTCCCTTCAAGGGGTATGTCCCTTCAAGGGGTATGTTCCTTCAAGGGGTATGTCCCTTCAAGGGGTATGTCCCTTCAAGGGGTATGTCCCTTCAAGGGGTATGTCCCTTCAAGGGGTATGTCCCTTCAAGGGGTATGTGTCTTGATGCCGATTTACAGTTGATTCAGGAATGACTGACACTCACATACTTCAAAGAAGCCCCTGGTTATACAGAACATTTCGGACAGCCTTAAAATAAACTAATAACTGCATATAACTATTATTGTAATTTCTTGTAAAACAATTATATTTTTTTTTGTTAAACAATTTGTTACAACGCTTGTAACTGTATTTACAAAGGTTGATCCATTTCAAATGCTAATCTATATTTCAATATTACTGCTCAGAACGAACGATAATTTAAAGTTCCATAGAATACACAGCATCGGCAGAACCTAGAAATACCCGAGTGCATCCGGGTTTGTATCACTGATGAGAGTGAATATACTTAGCTCACACTCAAGCTCGTTAGGATAACGTAGCTAAGTAGGTACTCAGTTGTGTATCTCTGAGGGCGACAGATGTATGTACCAATCACTGTCGAACACAAAATTATATATATATATATATATATATATATATATATATATATATATATATATATATATATATATATATATATATATATATTTAGTTGAGTTTGATGATAATTCTGGCCTTTGAACTCAGCAAACATGTAATATATGGAAGAGAGGGCACACGGGTCAGGACAGGTCAGCGTGAGAGCTATTTTGTGTATTTATGTGGGCGCAGCCTCGTAAATCGGCGAGGCAGACCTGCTACCCTACACAAATTGCTTCTGCCAGTCGATGGCGGAAGCTTCGTGTGTGTGTTGGTCTCTGTTTTTTTTGGTATGTCGGGTGTGTGGGTCTCCCTGCTGGAGATGGATGGTTCCAGGGACAAGGGAGAGAAAGAGGTAGGGAGATGGGATGGGTCGAAGATGGGAGAGGAAGATGGATAGTGTATAAGAGGAAGGTGCTGGTAAGAGAGATGCGAAGAGATCGCCTCTCTCTCTCTCTCTCTCTCTCTCTCTCTCTCTCTCTCTCTCTCTCTCTCTCTCTCTCTCTCACTTTTTCTGGGAATTTCGATTATCCTTCGGAGAGTGACAAGTAAAAAGATGATTGAAAAAAAAAATGGTGATAGTAAAGGTGAGAGGAAAAGAGGTAGGAGTAGTAAACAAAACGAGAAGAAGAGCAGGAGAGTAAAGAGAACGAGAGGTACAAAAGAGGAAGAGAGGAAAAGGAGGAAAGGAAGAGATTGAAAGCAAGGAAAACGAGAGGTAGAAAAGGAGACGGAGAGAAAGGAGAGTGGGGCGGAAGGAAATTTACAAGCCAGGGGAAAGGATCGGAAGAGTTGAAAAGAGAGTGGTATTGGAAATGGTGAGAAAATGAAATGGAAGGAGGAGGAGGAGGCAGGAAGGGAAACGAAGGGGGCGAAGAGGGAGAATTGGTGGAGACAAAATCAGAAAATGAGGAAGGAAAGAGAACAGAAGAGGGAGGAGTAACTTCAGAAAAGGAATTATGAAAGAATGCATTAAGAAAAAATATAGAAGGAAGGTGGAATGAAAAAAAAATACGTAATGCAGAAAGAAAGAATAGGACATAGAAGTGTAGAGAAGTAATAATAAAGGATAAAACTGAAGTGAAAAATAAAAGGAAAAAATGTGAAAGTAGAATTTAGAGAAAAGAAAAAAGGCTTCTGTGTGAGATGGAGAGAGAGAGAGAGAGAGAGAGAGAGAGAGAGTTAGTGAGTCATCTCTCAGACTTCTACAAACCTTTAAAGAAACCTAAATAGATCCATAGAGATCTTTAAAATGTCTATAGACCTCTACTGAATATTTTTGGTATATTTAGACCTCCACAGATATCTACAAGTCTATGGACTCCTATACGCCTCTGATGTCTTCCATAGTTCTCTAATGTCCTTAATAGACATTTATTGTATCGATATAGCATACTTTGCTGGACAAATTTTTGATGAGATAAAGTTTCTCTGTTAAAACTTTTTCAAAGTCATGAGATAAAGCTGTGAATATAATAATGGTAGATAATACGGAAGAGTTGATAAGAAGCCTACTGTTTGGGCGAAACGTTTCAGAATAAAGATACCTAACTGTTGCACATTCATCTTATCAACCTGTTTGTATACCAACCTATTCTCACTGTTTAGACACTGCAACACAATGGTATCATGGTACAGTGGATATCTTCGACAACTCTTTTGCCTGACCGCTAGTTACGAGTGGTAAATGTTGGATTTGAGAGAAAGCTGCCCAGTAGGTTTGTTACACTCTCTCCCAGTGTTTACATTCTTACCTCTCCTGTCATTAAAATTATGACAGGAGACCAATACGTAAGTCTCTTGTTACTTCAGCTTCACGTTGTTCCAGTCTATGGCGCAGAACTCTTCTCCAGGCTGAGGGACTGACCACCTCAAAACTACGTCTTCGAGGGTGATGGACTGATTACATACTGCTTCTGCCGACTCTTTTGTATTCGATTGAAGAAAGTTACTGTGTAGGCGAAACCTTTCGGTTACATAAGTGTTGCACGTGTCTTATCAACTAGTTAAAGCTCTACATAGATCGAAACATAACATGATAAAGCTCTACACAGAGCGAAACGTTGTCCCACTAAAAGCTCTTTCTGCCACGTTTCTTTGGCAGACCTCACTCACCTGTGTAACAGACTACACTCACCTGTGTAACAGACTACACTCACCTGTGTAACAGACTACACTCGTAATTGGAATAAAAACGTGCACCACTTTGAGGTGCAGTGGATATATCCGAGGCAGTTATATATGCCAAGGACAAGCATATACTGGTTATACTTGCTTCCCGGAGTATGCTGAAAGCTTCTTAATCCAAGAAATTGAAGGAACCCTTCACCTTGTATATTTTGCTAATTACATTCCATTTCCCTGGTGCTGTGTAATCCAAGCGGGTTTAACGCTTCCCCAGGAATATAATAATATTAGTCTGTAGTTCAGGAAACAGGGGTGGTTTCTAGACAGCATAACGTCACTGTTGATGTGTAAATTCACTGCTGAAGATGTGTAAATTAATAGTTGAAACCTAACATTTAGCGAAGTTGTATAGAACAAGATATTTATCTCAGGTATATCTGATGGGAGTTAATTTTGGATCTTATTAAATGCATTAGAGAATTCTGTAACTGGTGCACAGGTAACTTACAGCCTTAATGACTCTGGGGGAGTCAAAATGCTTTTAACTTAATAAACCAGTAAACCTTAACATTTAGCGAAGTTAACTGATTGCATATTGGTGAAGTTTAACTCTGCAATGATTTAGAAAAGCCATTTAATGAATCTCAAGTAAAACCATGGTCACTCGACCTTCGACAAGCAAGCTGGAAAAAACTCAATACATGTCAGAAGTCTCACCTTGCAACTCTTCCTCACATCATGCGCGATATGCGTCTAGATCTGAGCATTACGCATGGTCGCAGACATTCCAATGCCAACCGGTTGCGTTCTTTTCTATCAGTATGCTCGTATGTGGTTAAATGTGCTTTTAATTTGTTTATCAACCCTGACCTAATATAATACAAAAAAAAATATCTGTGCTGAGAACGTTCAGAAATTGACGCTGGGTCATGCGTTAAAACGGGATTAAAATGAGCATTGGTTGGACCTTCAGCATGCACCATTCGACATGCTCCACACCCCCACCTTAATATCTGGCGTCTGTAAAAGGTAGCACAGAGTATGGCGGACTCATCTCTCAACCTGTACGGTTGGACCTGTTAATCCCTTCAAGGATGATGTCTTGATGCTGGTGAAGGGTTTCTTGATTCTAGAAATTGGAGCTTTGCATTTCCCTTCCTCGACGTAAACATGAGTACCTCCTATTTTCCCAGCAATGTATGATTCCGGGGAAAATTAATATATCTCCATGAATACATGTACACAAGATGTAGAAGTGGAGAAAAAATCTTCCTCCGTAAGCCATGTGTGTCGAAAGAGGCGACTAAAATGCCGCGAGCAAGGGGCTGGTAACCCCTTCTCCTGTATAAATTAAATGAAAAAAAAAAAACATTATGAGAGTTTCTTCTTTTTCGTGTCGCCCTGCTAAGTGGGAGACGACCGCTGAGTAAAAAAAAAAAAGATGGAGCTATTACTGGGTAGAAGAGCCTTCAACAGGTGAGAAACAGAGGGTGAAGGTGTTAGGACATAAGAAAAGAGGAACACTGCAGCAGGTTTGTTGGCCCATACTAGGCAGGTCCTTCATAATCCATCCCACTAATAGAATATTTGCCCCACCAAATTTTCAATGCTATCCAATAATATCAAACCCAGTTAGGTTTGATATTATTGTTCTTAAGGTCCCACACGAAGCTCAGGTTTATATCACATGCACTTTTACCTTTGTCCCTCCCTTTCACTCCCCATCCCTTCCTGTCTCTTTCACATCCTTTTTCACACCCTCTCCCCCTCACTCGTATCCTTCTCTCTCTCTCTCCTCACATTCTCCATCTCTCACATCTTACCACTTTATCTCTCCCTCTCTTCATCCTCTCTGTATATCGGATTTCTTAAACTTTCCTGTAAAACTCGAATGAGTTTCGCATTTTCAACTCTATTTAAGGGTAAAAACTTCTATCACTTCTGAAGTTGGCCCTAAGATCTACGAAATCAACAACTACTTTTATCCTACCTACAGTTTGTATTCAGTTGTTTTATTGTGTTCTACTGTTTTTGTCTATGATTTTGCGAAGGCTGATGATTACTCCAATGCTGTTTTTCGAAAAAAAATTGATAATCGTCCTATAGTTATTCAAAATTGTCTCTGACCTGTCTTCCAACTCAAAGGGAGTTGGGAGACAGGTCAGAGCCTTACAAGGGCTCTTGAATGGAGATACTTTCTCCATTCCCCATTTCTAGGATCCCTTCGACGATGGGTCACCTTAACCCTAAGTGGACGTATCCCCCATAAATGGAATAATTATTTTATAATAATTTCCTGTGTCTTATTATATAATTTGTTTCAGCATGTCTCATCAAGATCGAATCGAGAAATATTTTGTTTTAATTCTTCATATTTGTAAGACATACAGAAAATCTTGGTCCATCTATGTAGGAAAATTTTGTATTCTGATAGTTATTTATTCCATCACCTACACGAAGTATTAAGTTTCAGAAAAATCTCCATAGAAAAATAGAATAAATTGGGTTTTATCACAGCCATGTAATCTATATTCCTACAATTATTCCACGAATCCTTTATGTTAATTATTTGTTTTTTTTATACAGATGATTCGAGTTTAAGCAATTTGTTAACTAGATTATCGTTTCTACGTGACATTCTTTGTTTGACATGGACTTAAAACTCCATCTTCACGACAGAAGCTGTGACAGAAATTTCCCTTCCTCATAAATAATTACCGTAATGAGATTTCTAATAAACTAGCGAGCGCAGGGGAAAACATTTAGACGAGCTAGTGCCATTATAACCTGACAAGAGGATGAGAGAGAGAGAGAGAGAGAGAGAGAGAGAGAGAGAGAGAGAGAGAATGGGTATGTTTTATGTGGTGAGTGTGTGTGTTTGTAGTTAATAGTTGTCAAAGGCACTTGTTGATAGACACTTGGCCTGTTGTTTCTTTTTTTTGTGTGACAGTTTTGTGTGTGTATGTGAAAGTTTGTGTGTGTATGTGTGTGCGTGTGTGTGTGTGTGTGTGTGTGTGTGGGCGAGAGAAAATCACCTCTGAGGAGAGTTAATGACGGAGAAAATAGAGGAAGGGAGGGGGGGGTTAAGGGGGGAATGTAGAAAATCAAATTGGAGAATGTGGAGAATATATCAGGAAGAGGGGAGAAAGAGAAGAGCAGAGAGGGGAAGGTAAAAGCTTTGGTAAACTGCAGAAGAGGTATTATGTGAGTGTGGAAGAGACGCTGATTGAATTAGTGAGAGAGATAATGTGTGAGAAAGTATGATGAGGGATAGGTAGTGTGTGCGTGTGCGTGTGCGTGTGTGTGTGTGTGTGTGTGTGTGTGTGTGTGTGTGTGTGCTTCCACGGGTGTTGGTGAATAGTAGAAAAAAAAATAAACATATTGGTTAATTAATGGCCCTTCAGGATATCGTTATCATAAATGAATAACAGAATTTATCGTTAAATGAATGAAAATGGAGCTTGAACATAGATTCTTTCAACATGTCAGCGTTATAGCATGTTAAGAGAGCGATATTTTGACATGAGCATGTTAACATGTTAATCAGATGCTCGCGGAGTGGAGTGTGTTTTTCTCCGCCACGCGGAAACATTCCTTATACGTAGTATCGAACCGACAACTGCTAGGCAATGCCCCAGTAAGTCTCACGCATTCAGTCCGACTAATAATGATATCTATGGGAATTCGCTACTTAATATTGCAAAGTATGGTGCATCATATAGATATACAAATAATGAAAAAGTATTATCTAAAGCCGGCAAAGATAAATTTCTGAAAAAAATATTACACATTTGGGTCTAACAGGGCCATTGATGATAGGTTAACATTACTGACGCATATCTAATGAGGTAACAGAAAGACAATTAGGAGGTTTAAGATTAGGTCCTCAACGGGTCGTGTAAGCGACGACTCTCAGAATCAGGCATAGGTAGCCCAACCTTTACTGGGCAGTAACATACGTACTGGAGATTTTTTTCCTTCTCAAGTCAAATCTGAATCCTCCTCAAGCGCCGTATAATCCTTAAGACTTTAGTGTCTCTCCTTGATTATATAAATGAAGATTCACGCTAAAAAAACACTGACTAATGAAGACTCGCTTTAAGAACCTTCGGGGTTTTTTCCATATCAATAGCATATTTGTAAAGGAGAGAGACAGGAGCAGAGTAAACTATTATTATGAGGCACAGAATCAGAGTAAACTTCTTTTGTTACAAGGTCTCACTCCACGTAGAGCTTCATAATTGAACACCAGAGCTACATGTGTTTTTTGTCACTTAATTACTGTCGGCAGTAGGCAGCTGTGCTCAGCATGTGTACTCCATTTCTAGCACTACTCAGGGAAATTAATCAAGCAGTTCACTCAGGTTTATTGCAAAAAAAGGCACAATGTGCAGAGCAAAATCTTGATTGTTTTAACTGCGTTTCTCTCGAGAAAGAGCCTCGAATAAAGGTTTATGACGTCTTAAATAGAGCTTTTCGAAGTTTAAACATATGTCAGTAAAACTACGCAAAGCTCTAAACAAAGTTCTCAACAAAGATTTATAGCTGAAAAGAGAGCTTATCAGTCCTACGACATGAGAGAGCTGTTCCTCCTTTCTTATGTACGACATGAGAGAGTTTTCTCTTCCTACGAGACTTACCAACAAGTCTTCCTTCTGAAGAGTAGGATTTCATCAGCTATTAAAGCGTTGTGTGTTAAAGCTTCTTGGTTTAGCAAGGTGGATAAGGCAGGCGGTTCCTGTTTTCCTCTACGTGAGAGAGAGAGAGAGAGACAGAGACAAACAGAGAGAGAGAGACAGAGAGACAAGACACAGAGAGAGACAGAGACAGACAGACACAGAGGTCCACCTGGTGTGGTATACTCCATGTGTGTCACAAGACAACAACAAGAAAGGTAATTACAAAAAATCACAAAGAATAACATAAATACAGCAATTCATATGAAATCCAAAAGTCTTATCTATATTATCTATTGATTTTCTTCTTTTTAAATAAATTCGATACAAATTAGTAATCAGGCAAAAAGCTGAGAATTATCATCTAGGAAAAAAAATTAATGGAATGTTTTTTTCAGGGATCGTATTTAACGTGGTATCAAAGGGTACAAATTTCACCCGACAGAAAGAGGCTATTTGCAATTTGTCCTTAGACAATAAAGATGTTCGGCCTCGTCAGAAGCCTCTAACGTCCTCGTAAATAATTCTCGACGCATTTTTGCCTCGCGAAAAAGCAATTTATTCAATTTCTGGCCGTCGATAACGTAATAAATGACGAACATTAATTCTGACCCAAGACACTTGGTGAACCTGGGCCATTGTTGGCTCTCTCTCTCTCTCTCTCTCTCTCTCTGTCTCTGTCTCTCTCTCTCTCTCTCTCTCTCTCTCTCTCTCTCTCTCTCTCTCTCTCTCTCTCTCTCTCTCTCTCTCTCTCTCTCTCTCTCTCATATTCCTTCCTTTCAAAGAAGAATAACATTTAGTATTACCCAGTAATATATGTATAAATATACATATATACCTTTGTGTATGGTTTGTTTGTTTACCGAATTTAAATCTTATCGGCTACACGAGCGCACGAGGATCAGTAAGACCACCAGTCAAGAATTCTTAAATCCCTACAACAAGACTGAAGCAAACACACTATACACACATATACAACACACACTAAGAGATCCACATCTGTGTGTGTGTAGACGCATACCTGTGTCTATACTATTACCGATGCTCCTTTCCAATTCCATGCATTGCTCCTGAAGAAGGGTTGGTAACATGGGAAGCTTAGAGAAACGTCATTCTACCCCACTTTCCTTCTCCGGTCATTTCTCACAGAGGGAAGATGATCTTACACGGAAGAAAATACTTCACTTTCACTCAGGAAGGACTGGACCATAAAACGACAAGGAAGAATGGACATAAAACATTAAGGAACAGAGCCACAAACCCAGAAAGAAACTGATTTAAGCAAGTTGCGTACAAACAAAACAAAAAAAAAGACCTGCATTCTGGGTATATCACTTCGAGGGGGAAGAATTAGATCTTATACACAGTGAATGCAGAGAGTCAAGCAGGACAGACATAATTTATGTAGAGTCCCAGAGATGTTAAAATGTGTACCATTGCAAGTAACGTTGACTTATCCTGCCAAAACATAAATTAGTGAATGGAGCATCCAGAATAGTGCAGATAACTGTGCACTTCTTGTTTGTAATTAAAAAGCTGAGCTAAAATATATTTACAAACAATGGTAACATTATTATTAGCATTATTATTAATAGTAGTAGTAGTATTAATTGACCTCATAGTTATAGTAGTAATCGTAATAGTATTTGTAAGTAGTATTAGTTGATGTCATAGTTGTAGTGGTAATAATAATCACAATAATTTTATTATTATTATTTTGTTAAAATTAGTCATCGCTATATAATCACAAGCGAGACACTGATGAGAAAATCCACTCAGTGGAAAAGCGAAAAATACAGGCAGTTTTTTGTATGAGTATCCAATCAGTGTGCTAAGCCCAGAGAGGCTGGCGGTATGAGGGCGCCGGCTTACTTTCCCAAGTTAGATTGATAGATGATATGACCTCGTTCAGCAGGCAACCCCACTACCTGCCTTCCAGGAACTACTGCCCCAGCAGGCAACCCCACTACCTGCCTTCCAGGAACTACTGCCCCAGCAGGCAACCCCACTACCTGCCTTCCAGGAACTATTGCCCCCAGCAGGCAACCTTACCACCTGTTATCCAGGAACTACTGCCCCAGCAGGCACCCTCACCACCTGTCATCCAGGAACTACTGCCTCAGCAGGGAAACCTAATTTTAGTTTCTGAAGTATGAAGAACAACAGGGCCTGACTCTCCATTAGAATTGAAAGAGGAAGAGAGAACAGACACTCCAGGAACAGCAGATATCGAGATATCAAGGGAGAAAGTAAACTTTCTGATGGTGTTGGACACATTAAAAGGAATTCGACCAGATATTCCATTGTAGTGAATTCTGAGGGAAGTTGCTGCTGGACTTAGACCACTTGTCTAAATATTCAGCAACCCAAATAAAAATAAAATAAAAACTCCCATCGTTGAATTACGGATCAAGAGTTCTGATCAGTATCCTCTGTGAAATTATTCAGATTAGTAGATCACCTAGTCAGAGAGAAGAGTATTAGGTAAGGTTTGTCAGGAAACAGGACAAGTGTATCCTGACTCGGGTCTTAGTCTCATGATCCGCAGCCGGAGCTGTTGGTCATCTGACCGAGGCCTTCCGCTGGCTTACCGGTCCACCCCTTTAAAAATTAAAGTTATAAGCATAACCATTTATTAATATTAGAAGAGTATGTCTGGACAGCATTTTTCGGAGGCAAAAGGTCCCGTCTAACATAAATTATTATATATTTTTAAAGCACTAAACCTGTGAGAGTCATTCAGCACAATAAGCGATGGAGGTTATATCCGTTGACAGCTTCTCTCTAAACGGGGAGAGAGAGACACACAGACTGCATATTCTTGGTTGTAAGAAGACCTTTGACACATCCACAAAAAAGACCTAAAGAGGCTTTAAGAATGGCTGGAAAAAAAATTGGCCACCGGAATTCAAACCCAGTAAAATACAAGGTAATGGAGGCTTGAGCAGTAACAAGGAGATAGACAGAATGTATATTACAGAGGACCCATTTTCGAAAAAAAAAAAATAGAGATTTCTAAGCATGGCATCACACCTAACTCTCGCCTCTGTTTTTTAATCCACTTTCTCGGTATCAATTACCAGATGCACTTGAAAAGCAAAATGCAAATGTTGTATACAGTGGTTTTGCAAAATCCTTTGACATGTACGACCATGGGGTAAGTGCACACAAAGGTAATGTAAACCGAGTAACGTCGACGGCAGATGCTAAACCCGTAAAAATAAACGTGCCATTCTGAAATCAAGAGAGAGCAACATTCAAGGCAATCTGCACGGCATATGACTGCTAAGCCTCAGCTTTAAGGCGCCTACGTGGAACCCGTACCTAATGTAACACACAGCATATGGGTTTAGCACTTCTCCATGACCATGATAAAGTAAATGTACAAGAAAATTGAAAAGAGGTAAAGGTTTGCAACAAAACTGATTTTATGGCTGAAAAATACAGGGTACTAAGAGAGAGAGAGAGAGAGAAATTGAGGGAAGTGAAGCTCAAGACTATAGAATAAAGGAGAAAGAGAACAGACATGATAACGTAATATTTCTCCTAGAATCTCAACGTTTCCTTCCACATCCTTTCTTTCTCCTTGCATTCTGCTTCCTTCTTCACCCTCCCCTGCTTACCCCCTCTATCATCATTATTTCACTTATTACATTCTCTTCATCATTCTTCCTGCCAACCTTTCATCTCCACCTTCTTCATTTCCCCTTAAGCCCTCTTCCACCTTCATTTTTATTCTGCGCACATCCTTTCTTCCTGAGTCTTCTTCCATCTCCATTTTCCTTAAACTCTCATCCACTTTCTCTCATCCCCTTGAAACCTCTTATACATCTTCCCGTTTTGTCAACACTATTTTCTCTCAAGCTCTTATGTCGGCCTTCCTCCTGTTCCTTCCCGTTCCCTCCCTTATATTCCCCTTCCATTTCTCTCAACCCTCCACCGACATTCCCTCCCTTTTCTTTTCCGCTTGATCCACCCTCCATCCTCTCCTCTCCCTTGACCCACTCTCCATCCTCTCCTCTCCCTTGACCCACTCTCCATCCTCTCCCCTTCATTCCCTTTCCCCTCCTCTACCCACCCTCTGGTCCCCACCACACCTTTTCCCGACTACTTTCCCTTCTCACCTCGCCCACCACACTATCTTTCTTCCAAAAGGGATTGGATGTCCCGCCACGTACTCTTCCCCACCATCCACTACTGATACTCTGCACACCTCACACCTTCATCTACTTATACCCTTCCTTCCTCCCCCCCTTCCACTCATACCCCTTCCTCCGTCCACTCATACCCCCTCCTCCCCCACCCTTCACCACTGCCTGCAAAGAGCACAACAGTGCCTCGGCCTGACATATACAGCCATTGATGTTTTTTGTGCAAAGATTGGAGAGAGAGAGAGAGAGAGAGAGAGAGAGAGGAGAGAATGTGTGTATTTTCAATAAAGGAATTCTATACCAGAGCTTTTTTTTTTTTTGAGTAATCTGCATTATAAAGAAGAGCGTCGTTGAAAGATTGTCTCATCTTCCTCTGTGTTAAAAGTATTACTCAGGTACTGCATGCCAACTCCAACTGAACTTCTCTTTTTATTAATTGAGTTATAAACCCACAGTGTTTTCATTTTCTACTACAGCTCAGTGATATCTCGTTATGTAAGTAGTTTCTATTCTGATTATCTCTCTGTATCTGAAGGTCTCTCCATGTGTCTTCTCTCTGTCAGCGGCTCTGTTTCTCTAGGTCTCTCTGTCGGTGTTTGTCTATAAGTCTCTACAGAACGTAAGTCAAAAGTGAGAGACCTAAAAGTTATAATGTTCAGAAGATCTCACGTTCAAAGAGCAACTGCAAGAATAATGATAAGTTGGATAACTAGAACCTTGGAAACAGATGCAAGGTCACTCGTTCTCTCTAGGCTGAAATAATGCTGTGTACAAACGGCCTCCAGCAAGACAAGAGAACCTGGTAAGCTGGATAATATGCAGAGGACCTTCACAGCTCGTATAAACTCACTCAAGCATCTAAATAACTGGGACGGGCTGAAGTCATTAGAATGTAGGCGATAAAAACACTGGAGAGAATGGTCCAAAACCTCCACACTGTAGGAAACCCACAAATGAACACAAGAAACTTGGCAGACAATGCAGGTTGCCGCCAATGAAAAGCAGGGGAGCGATGATAACACTGAGAGAGAATTCAGTAAGTGTTAAGTGACCATGACTCAACACCTTCCCTTCATGCATAAGGGGGACTACCAACAAACCTTCCACCCCTGGCTGTCTTCAAGAGGAACTCGACAGATTCCTCTAAAAATAGTTCCCGTTCAGTCAGTGTGTGGTGCATACGTTAGACTACGAGCGGGGGCACTAACAACTTGATCGATCTGGCCAGTGAAGGTCACCGCTACGAGGGCGGTGACCTCCAGAAGCAACTTCAGGTCAGGTTTATATCCTGTCTATTCTATGTTTGCACGTCTGTCCGTCTCTCTACTTGACTATATTTAACCATATTATTTATTCTATTAAATCTCTTATCCATCCATCTCTGGATATATATTATTATTATTACTCTTATTCTATTTATAGGAGAGAGTTAAACCCGAAGGCTGCTACACAGCGCCTGGGAATGGAAGGTATTCAGATTTGATTAAAGTCAAAGACTTTGACTAATGCCAGGACCCCTACCCCTTCCTCCCTCCCGAGCTCTTTATTCACATCAGTAACAGGTTACTTAAATCTGCCGGCATCAAGAGAGGTGCCTCGTTGCTGACGAAGGCTTCCTGATCCATGGATCTTCCGTCCAGTTCCTCCGAAAGAAGCTTCATAACCTCTCGTTTTCCAGGCGCTGTATGACTTATTATTATTTGTTTTATCATTACTGCATCATCATTTTTATTATTACTAGTATTATTGCTGTATTTTTTATTATTCACGAGAACAAGAAGTATTACTGCTACTACAGTCTTATAGTTAATGAGCCAGTGAGTCCCTCTCGTCATGGCTTCTCTTTCTCTGGAAGCCACGAAAAATAGTTTTGTAAGCGTTTCTTCTTAGGCAGTCGAGTCCTGAATCAATGCAAACAGTCTTCAACTCTCCTAGCTGGTCTCCAAGTTTAGCAACAATCTTCCTCCTTCCCTGGCGGTCTCCCAGTTTGGGCACACACTACGCCTTTTTCGTGTTGGTCTCCAAATTTAAAAGCAATCCGCCTCTCAGCTGGTCTCCAAGGCCTCGTTTCTCCCGGGTCTTGTGGCCTCCGGGAAGGTGGAAGGAAGGGGGTAGGGAGGATGGGATAAGGGAGAGAGAGAGAGAGGTTAGGAAGGAAAGGAAAGGCTTTCAACTATACAACAGCAGGTTCGTCCCTCGACGATTTTCACCCAGTCTGGCAGATTCAGTCCCGAGTTCTTCCAGTAAGTGCTTCCCTCGAAACATGCTCAACCCTGATGTATTTTTTTTTAAATCGCTTTCTGTCATGATGCGATCCTTACCAGTTCCACTATCACCTTTACGTGAAATGCTATCCTTGTAATTGATCATGTCCTAGTTATAGTAACTCCATCTCTGCTAGAGAGATTCGTTGACAACAGTCATAGCTAATTAACTCTCTCTCTCTCTCTCTCTCTCTCTCTCTCTCTCTCTCTCTCTCTCTCTCTCTCTCTCTCTTCTCTCTCACCCTCTCTCTCTCACCCTCTCCCTCTCCCTCCCACTCTGTCGAGAATAACACGTCAACAGATTTAGTACGTGACCATTTAAGCAATATTATATTTTCGTAACCCAATGCATATCCCCTAATGGTTTCAGTAATTTGATTCACAGCCTAAATGCATCTGTCTCATTCAATTACAATTCCATGGGTACTTTTTTTTATCGTAATGACTAGCTGTTTTCGATATGACGATATCATCTATCTCCTCCATCATCTTCTTTTCCCTCTTGGTCTTCTTCGTCTTCGTTTCCTGCTCATTTTTGAATATTTCCATTAAACTTTTTATTTTTATTTCCATGAAAAAATAAACAAGTTATTTAAATAGTGCATACATTATTTTTAACAAAATTGGATACACTAGCAGTGTACCGCTACCCTGTTGTAAATAATAGTTCAACAGTTGGAACGAAATCTGTTTTCCTGTTGTATTCTGTTCCGCTGGATGGTTCTCATACTTTGTGTTGAAATTGACAGATTTCATGTGCATACAGGAGAGTACTAAAAACCTGAGGATGGCAGTAGACCTTATGATCTATAATCTATATCAAGACAATCAGCTGACAAGAACTAGATACAGTCTAGCTATCTGCCCGGCCAGGGGCTATAAATCGAGCCACGTAAACTCAACTAAGGAAATACCTAATGTTAAGACCTGAGACCCAGGACTGGAATCGAATGATTAAAAGAATCAGCTGAATAATTATTACAGAGAGGGAAGTACTACACACAGACACACACACACACACACACACACACACACACACACACACACACATACATAGAAGAAACTATAACAATCCCAGTAGCTAATATGCATGCCACCATGGTCACATCTTGGGTCATTTAGGGGTCAGCCCACATGCCTCAACGGAGCCGAAATTAAGGCGTCAGTCCACGAGATTGTACCCCTTAAGGCCAGTTTGCTATTGGTCCCCTCATCAATAGTCAAATGCTTAATGGAGACAATTGCAGGCCTTCAGGAATTCGGCTCCTAGGAAGATTAATTCCCACCAGTTCAGAGAAGCAGCAGGCGACGTACCAGGGTGCCGTTAGGGATGGATTTCTAGCGTGATTAAACTCTGTCTTCATCCTTAGGCCAAGCGGGGGCTTAGCACTCTAATGGGTTAGGAGGCAACGTTACAAGTGAAACCGCTCTATTATATTCGATGTTGGTGGTTAAACCAGGATGGTTTAATTAGTTGAGCGGCCGGATACAGCCGTGCTTGGGTCTCTCCAATCTGGCACAGCGATTGTGGTTGTGTTGGCACTAACTGATTCAGCAGTAGTTGGTGTGTTGGTTCTAACTGAATCAACAGTAGTTGGTGTGTTGGTCCTAACTGAATCAGCAATGGTTGGTGTGTTTATACTTTCTGGATCAGCTGTCGTGTTTGGGTCTATCCACTCTTGGTCTATCCAAGCCATCCAAGAAGCGATTCTAGCATCTTTTCAGTTTGGACCAGCAGCTGTGAATGGGCGTGTCCGATCTGGTCAGGCTTGGGTCTTTCCAATCTATCCTAGCAGTGATACATAGGTCTGTGTAATCCATGGTACCAGCAGTAGTAGTAGTACAAAATATCCAATCCATCTCTACAGCTCTGGGCTCTATCCAATCTGGTCCAACAACAGCTCTGGAATTAACTCATTTTGGTCTGGCAAATACATAATATATAAGTCAATATATACCTTTGCTGTTCATCGGAGTTAGGTGATAATTTATAGTTTACACTGTGTAATAATAAGTGGATTTTGAAATAGAAATAGTTATTTTGGGGGGACAATTTTTTTTTTCCAATATTTATTTTTGGCGTTCGGTTTTGTTTGTCGTGTTAAATTCTACAATATTAAATGGGCAGTTGAGGTGAGATTAGGATAGGCTAGGTGAGGTTGGGTTCTTTTTTTTCCTTCGTGGATAACTAAAATTATTTTTTTTTTCTTAGGCACAAATTATAAATACGTCCATCGCACAACCTACATATTATTGGAGAATTTACATAAAAAATGTTTACCGAGGAGCTAAAGTGAATATTGGCATAATATTCGAAATTAGTTACCCAATTTGTTATTAATATTATATGCAAAACTGGGACATACATAACATGAATATTAGTCATTGTCTAATGAACGTACAGTACGATATCAAAAACAATTGAACCAGGAATCTAAAATTATATATAGAAGTTTATTGCACTGAATTAAAAATATCGTATAATTCGTATAATTATGGTAGTAATTGCATAGCAAATTATCCTGGTTGTTAAATTAAAGTCTTTGAAATAATTAAGACAGAGACTTTCAAATGTACTAATCAAATGCCAATTAAAAAGCGTGTTAGAGGCAGAAAGGCATATTAAGTATTAACATGAGAGACGAGGATTCGACTTCTTAATCATCCCTCTAGTAGAGTGAACTTCGCATGCTTCAGCTCCTGCCATTGTGTCAGTGAACCTCTGATACGACCCCCAAACACAGCGGTCAGGGCAGATAAGGATAGGCTGGAACAGTGTGGCTTGAGCCTTTGTTCACTGGTAAATAAGATTACTGTGGGCAGTGTATAACTTTGTGATGCTGCAGATATATACTGCTGCTGTATTAACACACACAACATATACAACACACCATACATATGTTTACTAATTAACAAAGGAAGGTTCAGTGAATGGGAAGAGAGACGGGTAATATGGAACACAAAAGATCATAAAAGGATAATAGGAGTGAATAACGGGGAAGAAGAGAGAATAATTGGATGTGTGTCGATCTAACGACCGAGAGGTCTCAAAAAGAGAGAGCATTTAGAAAGTGAATGAACAGGATGAAAGAAGACAGCAGCAGACTGGAGAAAGAATTAGAAAAAAACTTCGTGATATGTATAAAGGTAAAAAATAATTTGAATAAAGTAGAGAAAGATATTTGAACAGGAAAATAAATCTAAGCAGAAACGTGTTAGAAAAAATAAGACAAACTGGGGGGGTAATAATATCTGACTAATGCATAATAGAAATAAAAGGATAAAACTAGGAATATAGAGCATCACTAAGAATTACGAACACTAAGTATTTTTTTTGTTAACGCTTAACGCTCCGGCAGTCTCTCACCGAGGTATGGTAACCAAAGAAGAAAACACTTCTACTGTCACTCGTCCAACCACTGTCTCGCCTGTACCTCGCACCTCCAGGACTCGAGTCCGGCTACCGGTATGCAAGTAATAGGATGTATGGATATTTACACACACACAAACATGTGTATATATATATATATATATATATATATATTATAGGGAGGTACCACCTCTGGAACTGTCTTAGGGATCCTCATCCTCAGAGAAAGGAGTAAACTTGCTTCAGGGAAAACTCAAGGTTCTCCCTGAAGCTGTTTGAATATTGTTTTCTCCTACCACCCCTATATTCTATATTCTATGTAGACTTTATTTAAAGACAAAATACATTGACAAAAATACAATAGGGAGTAGAACAACATAGATAACATCTCAGAGCTACATCTCGAATACTTCGTCCGGCGATGGGCCGTATTTCCAGAATGCTGCAGGCATTTTCCCTCTGGATCGCAACACTGAGTCTCTGAAAGAGGAAGCTGGCAGCCCTGTGGTTCCTGGTTTCTATGATGAGTTTTTCACCCAGCTCTTTTAGGAACTTTAGAGCACACTTCCTCCATGCCCCAAGGGTCTCCGACCTTACTGGGATGAAGTTATAGCAAGGGGGAAAGCTCTTCATGTTTGCAGGTCTTCTGGGTCTCCCTGTGGCTGGCAGCTCCACCCCCTTCAGTTACAGAGTATGTCAAGTAGGTGTCTGCCAATGTGGGGGCACAGGTGTAGTCCCAGACAATCTGCTTACCATCCTTCCAGGGTAGAATAGTGGCTCCATCAGGACGCTTTTGCTTCTGTCACACCTCTGTACTTGGGGTTACCATTGAGCTGGGCAACGGGCTGTGGCGAGGCTTCTCTTTATGATGTCGTTGACCTCCTCATGTCTAGCATACTTCCCTTCTGATGTGTGACACACGAGACCATGAAGTCCGAATTGATCAGCCGTCGCCCTGCCGCAAATACACCTATGTTCGGTGAGTATGGGGGCGGCTAGGCGAAGAGCAACACCAATCCGAATGGCCTGTGGGTCGAGTCGAGTGCCCAGGGAGGAATTGGGAACAGCTAGAAGGAAATCTCCTGAATGTTGTGCCTTCACCGCTAGGAGACGAGCTTTGTCCTTTCCTGAAGCGTTGGTGAGCATTGTGTTGGCGATTTTTTCCATGATCGGTTTGTCCCAGTGGGACTGTTTGTGATCTTTGGGAGGAACTGGTCTACTGGAGGAGTCGGCAAGGGTGTCCCACCCCACGGCTGCTTCAATCAACCTGGGGTCTTGAGCTGTTACCGCCCCTCTCAAGCGTTCGGGGAAAATCTCCTTGACTAATCCACTGGAAGTCAAACACGAAGACAGAAATGCAGGTAAAACTTCCTGCGTTGCTTTGCGCACCCCTATACCTCCCAGTCGCACTGGGAGGGTTGTCTGATCCCATTGCTGATCTTTCAGTGACAGATTCAGTGCCTTAAGGATTGATCTCAGGAGTGAGTCATATTTGTTGAGTGTTGGGTTGTCAAAAGAGGGTGCGCACCTCAGGAAGTGAGTCTTGGCAGAGTAAGACACCTTGTGTGGAGATACAGGGCATCAAGATCACTTATTCTTTCTTCCATTCCCTTCAGGTCATTCAGTTTGTCCTGATGACCCAGCGGTGCTCCCAAGAGGGTGCTGTTGGATGGAGTGGTAGTAGAGACTTCAGGGAGGATTGTTCGCACAGTTCTGATTATTTCCTGGTTCGTTGTGATGGTTTCACACTTGGAGGGATTGAGGTCCTCAAGCAGGGACTCTTCAGTACCTGCCAGAGTGCCATCATCCAGGTACCAGATGTTGAGCTCGCTGCGTAGGCTGGAAGTTAGTTCTCTTACTGCCAAGCAGAAAAGAGGAGGAGTGCCGAATAGGTGAAGCTTGCGATTTTGGCTTAAGTAGCAACGCTCTTCTTGCCGAATAAAACAAGTAAAAATTTGTGTATGCAATAATTTTGCAAAAATAATTCTGAACCAAACTAAATAAATATATTTCATTGTTTGTTTATTATTAAATTGTTGTAAACTTATCTAAAATGTATTTGGTTGGATTAGGCTAAATTAAATTGAGCTTCTTATAATAACGTTAGGTAAGTTGTCTAAGGTTCTTTGGGTACACAATTATTAATTTTTACATTAACATAAATGAAAAATATATATCTTTAAACGTATAAGAGAAAATTTTAGACTTAATTTTAAATGAGTTCTTGCTAATTAACCAATTTTACCTATTTGGCACGACATTACATATATATATATATATATAATATATATATATATATATATATAATATATATATATATATATATATATATATAATGATATATATATATATATAATATATAGACTACATATAATATATATTATATGTATGTAAAAATCATAAGACTGGATGACCCAGCCGAGAGAGAGCCTCGATCCACTAGGCCAGCCAACACCGCCCACTAACCGAGCAAACCGCCCCTAAGACGGATCACCATCTATCCTTGGAAAGAATGGCAAGCTCTTAGATGGGATTATACCTGTGTGTCGACACTGGCTGACACCTACCATCCATAGAACTGGGTTCCAGACTCATCGAACCACCAGGGACAGGGCAGCCACGTTCTGTTCCAGCGTCTCAGTTGGCCATCAGAGAGGAAACGCATGCTGCATACTTGGCTCGCGTCCGAGCTTCCGGAGGAACTGGAGGGAGATTCATATCTTTGCATATTGTACCATTGTATTCATGTTTGTGTTTTCATAAATGACTCTGTCTAATAATAAGCATTTATATATATATATATATATATATATATATATATATATATATATATATATATATATATATATATATATATATATATATATATATATATATATATATATATAAAATATATATATATATATATATAATATATATATATATATATATATAATATATATATATATATAATATATATATATATATAATATATATATATATAAATATATATATATAATATATATATATATATATATATATATATATATATATATATATATATATATATATATATATATATATATATAAAGTGTAATTAACCGGCGCGAACTTATAATACGACGCCGCGAAAACAGCTGTGAAAATTCACTCGTCTGGTCTTTGCGGAAATTCTCGTTCTGTCGCTTCTTTTTCATCACCGCAGGAATTGTGTGTTAATTGAGTCTCTGTTTAATTTGGAAGTGCTGGTTTCCATATCCGTTTGACTAAAAGCATAATTGGCAGAGATGTGATAAAAGGACAAACATTATCAAACGTGGATCCCCAAAGACAAGCTGTAATGCGAATTTAGATTATTAATAATAGCAGCAACAGCCTCAGTAAACTGCGCTGTTATCATTTTTTTTATTGATAATCTTGTAAATATTTCTCGTAGAATGAAGGCGCTCAGTTTCGTTTTAACCCCCCCCCTTCCCCCAGGCAGTGGGGGATGGGATGAAAGGAAGGGGAAGGGGGGGAGGGAGGGATTGAGGGGATGCTGTATTGTTTGTAATGGGATTTTGATGTAGAGAATCGGATCAAATCTCTTTATCTCCAGTTGCCCCTTATGGATTTAGCGCCTCCTCAAGAACATTTTAACAAGATATCACGTCGCTCTCGTAGCATGAGTCATGATGTAATGAAACTCTACCTCATGCTAAAATTACTCCATATTTTGAAAATAGAATTTGAATACTATTTGTCTAATATAAACCATTTGTTCATGGATGCATTTATATAATATATATAAAAGGTTCGATTGTCATTTAAAATTTAAATACATTTTTTTATTAAAGTATTAAATTCGCGTTTTGAATTTGTCTACCCCTTCAAAGGGACGCTTTAAATTCTCAAACTTGATTGGTATTGCCCCACGGGGAGTAGTGAGAGTCTGACGGGTGGGAAAGGGGACAGGGAGGAGAAATATGTGGGGACTAAGGCGATTTGCAACAGCAGAAACTGGTTGCAACAACTTTGTCCATATATAGATTCATGCTCACAAACACACATACAAATACATAATGACCTGTTGCTCAGAGGTTAGAATAATCGTGCACAATCGAAAGGTCACAAGTTCGATTCCCTGGTAAGGCAAGATGTGTGAACAAGTCTCACTATATCTGTTGCCCCTATTCACTTAGCATTAATTAGGTACCTGGTTGCCCGTCGGCTGTTGGGGGTCAAGTCCCAAGGAAAAGGTGAAATGGAAATACTCTAACAAGTGTTAAGGAGTGAGCCAAGAAGCTTCACACACACACAAAAAGCCAAATGTCTATTGACTATTGCCTTTGACAACTAGTAACTACTACAACTACTACACACATGCATGTGTCAGGTGAGAAGGAAGACCATGGTAAAGGACTAGAATTTAATACTGAAAAGGGAAGGGAAAGAGTTGAACAAGAATGCCAAGGAAGACTGTAAAGAGCAAAACAAGTGGTTTAAGAATATGTTGTAGAAGAAACAAGAGAAAACATTACAGTAAGAGACAGTAGACACGATACACAAAACATTACGGTCTATGAATGCAGTGACGCCTAAGAATCAGTCTCCGTTCATTCTGAGAGAAACAAAAATAGTCCGAACTGTTGGCTAAAATCTACAAAAAAAGTTAATGGAGGACAGCGAATATAGTCTTAAATATTTATGAAAATGGGTTGACAATGCTAAACTAGAGACCGGTATCATTGACATGCGTGTTATGTAAGACATTAGAGAAGATAATCATAATTATGGTGTAGGAGCACTTGGAGAAGCAGTTTCATAAGTAATCAAAACGGGTTTAGAGACGATAAATCCAGTCTCACAAACAAGCTGAACTTCTATGACAAGGTAACATTCCTTCGTAGAACTCTACATTCTGAAGGGGTATTGATACTAAGGAACTGGTCCTCACTTTCCCTTGGAGTGGACGTGATTTCCACCCATTCTCAATGGCTGAGTAACACGAGAGACAGGGAAGACCCATCGTCATGGTGACTGCGCATTCCCGGGGATCAGCAACTCTGCCTTACATTCTCCGAAGGAATTCCAAAATCTTGCTTAACAGGTGAGATAAATTTTGTTTAAAGATGCTGAAATCTGTTTTTTTTTTAATATCTGCAAGTTCATTTCATTATGAGATTTCTGGTTAAGCGATGTTTATTCATAATTAAAATGATTAGTAGAGACTGTTACACAGAGTAAATTAACTATGAGGTTTTTCAGTCTAATTCTCTGGGAAGAACAAAGGTCTCCAGAGGACGACTGATGAGCTCAGATGTTTCCAGAACTGTTACCTTTTTAAAGAGACACCTCTAAGCCTCTGGGAGAGAGAGTGAGAAGGGGGGAGGAAAGAGGAAGGGAGGGAGGCAGGGAGAAAGAAAGAGAGGGAGAGGAAGAGGAGGAGGAGGTGGTGGTGGAGGATGAGGAAAGAATGGGGGAGATGTGCAGTGTTAAGGAGAGTGAAAGAGCGTCACTCAACGTCTCCATGGCACCGGCCACACAACATAAAAACTCATATGATCTGCCTGTCTTTTTTTATCAGGTACACGGTTTTTATCTATCTAATATATATATATATATATATATATATATATATATATATATATATATATGAGAGAGAGAGAGAGATTAGAGAGAGTCTAGACAGGGATTGAGTTTGTGCTCAGTTTCCTGTGCACCTCCTTCATCTTTACAGTACGTGTGAAGGATATCTTCATGAGCCATCCTGTGAATAACTGTGTTTTTATGTCCCATCTCGTTTCCATTTCCTCTGACTCCCATCCCCTCAATCCCTCAGACCCCATTCCCACCTCAGCCTTAGACTTCATCCTACTCAGTACCCGTCACCTGTCTCAGAACCACATCCGTCCCTTTAACTCCCTCAGAAGCCCCTCCCGTTTTACTCCCTCACGCTCCTATTTCCTCCCTCACTCCCTAAAATTCCCCTCCCAATGTCTCCCTCACATTCCCATCATTTTTTCCTCATACACTCCCCTTATCCTGTCTCCTTGCACTCCCATTCCTCCTCACTCCCATTCCTCCTCACTCCCTCACACTCCCATTCCTCCTCACTCCCTCACACTCCCATCCCTCCTCACTCCCTCACTGCGTTAGTTCGCCATCTTCCTATGATGAAGGATTAGGTGTGCGAGTTCACGACTCCTGCTTCTACGTGTGTTAGTGTTTATGTGTTGACGTATAATTAAAGAGATGTATGCACCTAGCTGAGTTTGCTTGTGTTAAGCACCAGCTCTTGGGCCCACCTCTTCACATTCTCTCAACTGAGATGTTACTTTTGAAATTGGAAATGGATTTATCTCGTTTGAATGATTCATTTTCATCTGTGTTCTCTCTTCCTGTCTATGCCATTGAGTATTTTGAATGTTATGATCATGTCTCCACTTCCTTAGTTTTTTTTTCCAGAGACGTGAGATTGTGGTTGTGTATGAATGTGTGTGTGTGTGTTTGTGTGTGTGTGTGGTTGTGTATGAATGTGTGTGTGTTTATGTATACTCTAAGGCAGAGGGATCCTTCATGGAGTGAATGGATGTTGGTGAAAGGTTCTTGATACGAGGAAATGGAACTAACTTCCCCTTATCTCAAATCAATTCTGATTAAACCCCTTTCCCCAAACGTTGCATGATTTTAATAGGTCTAGCGCTTCCCTATGAAAATAATAATACCTTCAGTATAAAGGAGGGAAGGGGATGTTACAGTCTGGAGATCATCTGATCGGTAATGTCATCACGCTTCTGGCAATGCGGGGATTCAGTGAATGATGGTGAAATAATTTTTTTCAGGTCACTTTACCTCGAAGGAAAACGACGGGTGTGTTAATAATAAAAATAATAATAATAATAATATTAATATTATTATTATTATTATTTTTATTATTATTATTATTATTATTATTGGTTAGACAGCAAACAGAGGACTAAGAGAATCAGGTACAAATAGCAGACACAAGACAAGATGTCACGTTGGGTCCAACGTTATTGTATTTATATTTACTGTAATATAACTGACTACCACTGTAGCTACCTTCACTGGTTCCATGAAAACTCATCACTACTCTGTATCATCACCCCAGTAACACTCAACCACTCGTCCTCTAGCACACGTAAGAATACTATTTTTAAAATATCATAAAGATGCAATAATAAATGTGGGAATTGGGGATGTGGGTTAGAAAAAGTATGAAAAAAAAATATTTATTCTTTTCTGTAATTTAATTATTACGCTGCATAATAATTCACAGTCTCTTTTTTTTCCGAGAAATTGTGCAAAATTTTTGGAGAGGAAGGGACCGAGAAGTATATATCGGGACTATTTTGATACACTTAATGTCTTAGCCTCTGGCCATGACAGCCCCTTTCTGCCTCTGTCTCTATGTCTGTCTGTCTGTCTGTCTTCTCTCTCTCTCTCTCTCTCTCTTTTCTCTCTCTCTGTCTGTCTGTCTGTCTCTCTCTCTCTCTGTCTGTCTGTCTCTCTCTCTCTGTCTGTCTCTCTCTCTCTCTGTCTCTCTGTCTGTCTTCTCTCTCTCTCTCTCTCTCTCTCTCTCTCTCTCTCTCTCTCTCTCTCTCTCTCTCTCTCTCTCTCTCTCCCCCTCACACTCACTACTGCAAAGCTACGAACACAACAGCATTCTGTATACGGATTATACAGACGAAATGTTAGTTCATTCACTTGGGATAATTTCAAATGAAAATTTAATGGCGCAGGGAACAGTTTTCCATTTAAATTTTTATGAAATGTGGGGCTGGGAGTATCAAAATTACTTTCATATGACAAATAGATTAGGGTCGATGTCGGCGTTTCATTAAAAGTTTAATCAACATTTATATATATAGATCGGATCTTGTGCCTCTGTTGCCGGGATAGTTAAATGTATGTATATAATATATATATATATATATATATATATATATATATATATATATATATATATATATATATATATATATATATATATATATATATTTTGCCTAATGGGTAAAACTGGTCAATTAGCAAGAACTCATTTAAAATTAAGTCCTTTCTAAAATTTTCTTTTATACGTTTAAAGATATATTTTTTTCATTTATGTTAATGTAAAAATTTATGATTTTGTACCAAAAGAAACTTAGAAAACTTACCTAACCTTATTATAACAAGCGCAGTTTAATTTAGCCTAACCCAACTAATTATATTTTAGATACGTTTACAATAATTTAATAATAAACAAACACAATGAAATATATTTTTTTCGCTAGATCCCTCCCCTCCACCACACACCCATTTTCACACAAAGCTGAAGGAGCTAGAGCATCCTAACACGATACAGGTTAGGGAATCAAAGGCTGCAAACGTCACTTAAAGAAAAGGATCTTGGGTTAAGCATTATAACGAACATGTCTCCTGAGGCACACATCAATCAAATAACTGCTGCAGCATATGGGCGATTGGCAAACCTGAGATTAGCGTTTAGACATCTGAGTAAGGAGTCATTCACGACATTGTACACCGTGTACGTCAGGCCTATACTGGAGTATGCAGCACCAGTATGGAACCCTCACCTAGTCAAACACGTCATTGAACGTGTTGCAAAAATTTGCAACACGTTTAATCCCGGAACTGAGAGGTATGTCTTATGAGGAGAGGTTAAGGGAACTCAACCTGATGACACTAGAGGACAGGGGGGACATGATAACAACGTATAAAATACTGAGAGGAATTGACAAGGTGGAAAGGGCTCGAATGTTTCACAGATAGGATACAGGAACAAGGGGCCACAATTGGAAGCTGAAAACCCAGATGAGTCATAGGGATGTTAGGAAGTATTTCTTTAGCCTTAGAGTTGTCAGGAAGTGGAATAATCTTGAGAGTGAAGTAGTGGAAGCAAGTTCCAACTAACTTCCCCCCACACACACTTCCCCCCACACACACTTCCCCCACACACTTCCCCCCACACACTACCCCCACATCCCACAACAAACCATACTTACCTTCATCTCTCTGTGACTTGTACTGTGCTACTAAAGGCGGTGCACATTTTAACTGTTTTCCAAAATCTTTGGCGTCTCCGCATTAGTCGTAAATTATAATATTACCAGAGAGCTTGTCGGCTACACTCTAAAATGTTACGGAATTCCTTTTAACAGTAAAAAAAATGTAACTGGTTTTAACTGATGCAGGTTATTTTAACTGGGCGTAGTGTATTTATTTGCGCTGCGCGTTTGTTGCTGACAGGAGATTTTTGAGAGTTTCATATTTGCTTTTTTTTTTTTTTTTACTTTCCCAGGAGCGCTCAGCAACCTGACGTGCTTACACTCTCCTCTGCTGACAGTTCCGAGTATAATATAAGTTTTGCGATATATTTTTTTTTTTTTTTGCCCCATTTTTTTTTTGATGAGGTGAATTACCTTCATGGATTTAGAGCTTTCAGAAAATGTTTGAAAGTAATCAAGTAGTAGTATATTTTCGCTTTTGGTTCTAAATAACACGGTTATTTATAATGCAGAACCTGAATCTTAACATAAAACTATGCAACTCGCATGGCGATAAGTTTTTTTTTTTTTTAATTTAGTAATTCATACAGGAGAAGAGGTTACTAGCCTGTTGCTCCCGGCATTTTAGTCGCCTCTTCCGACATGGATGGCTTACGGAGAAAGAATTCTTTTCCACTTCCCGATGGAGATAAGAGGAAATAAAGACGAAAAAGAACTATTAAGAAAATGGAAAACACAGATGAGTGTATAAATATATATGCGTGTATATGCATGTGTAGTGTAGAAGTAGCAAGATATACCAGTTATTCCCCATGTGTGTGTGCGTATATATATATATATATTATAATTTGGCACATCACACCGTATTACAATTCCAATATACATGTTTTGGTTAGAGTCAAATGACTAAAAAAAAACTGTTTACGTTTTTAAAATATTCTAAAGAAATTTTACCACATTTTGGTCATAAGTGATATATACCAAAACCTTATTTACGTTTTGCTTTCAGATAAATCTGGGAAATCTTCTGGCCATTCTTTTATCAACTGCCCCCTCCATAGTGTGTCATTATTTTTTGTCTTTATTTTTTATGGGGTGAAGTACTTATATATACCAAGTTCTGAATAACCCCACAGGTTCTAGTGCTTTTCACATCTTAAAAAAAAATTGTGTTGTGTATAAAGTTGAGCAGTGTGTAATACTGTTTTCAGGTGACGTGTTAAACCCTCTGTCCTGGCAGAACCAAATTATACGAGTGACCCAAGTTGGCCCCTGGACGAGTCGATGTTGCATATTATACTCATGGACACCATTATATAATTGAGAAATAGCCAGGCTACAATATTTCACGTAATATTTTATTGCGAACTTCTTTAATATTAGCTAAAATAAAAGTGTTCGACTGTGTATTATTATCTGACGTCACATGAATAAGAAATTCGCTCTCAATTATTACTGTAAATATTAGTGTTAATGTATATGTTGTTAGGTTATTACTGAAATCTATGTTTGCCAATAATTGGACAGGTGTTCTAAAGTACTAGTTAAATGGCCAGCCTCTGGTTTTGCTGCCGGCTTACCTCCGGCTTAGGTCACCTGACCGACCTACCTCCGGCTTAGGTCACCTGACCGACCTCATGTTACCCGCGACTGGTGGAGGGTAATAAGTTGAGGCCCTCAGCCTCGAATACACCTCCCTGGCGCCCTAGGTTATAAAGGTACTCCTTAATGCCTTAAAGTACGTGAATTTATATTAAGTCCCTTGCATGAGACAATACTGAATTTCGTTTAAACGATAACTAGTCTGGGTTATTCCTTTGAGAAACTGAAGTTTTCTCTTGAATAGAATATTAATTAAATCTGGTCTGTATATAGTTGTCCATATTAACAAAGTGGTTTTGTCTCCATTCTGTAATATTAATATAAATATTGTATATAATAATTTACTTCAAACGGAAGTAGAGAAGCAACCTTGATTTTGAAATCATATATTTATATACCTTGGTTAACTCATTTCAAAGGTATTGAAATTTAAGATATAAGTATTTTATGCTGGATTCTTGTTATCCCCCACAACAAAAAGGAAGATTATTATTTTGTAATGTAAAATTGTTGCTAGTGAAGTGCTTCCTTGGAACCAACCGAATTAATAAGCGGCTTGTTAAGCAAGCCAAGGTAAACTTAACATACTAAAAGCAACAGTCGACAATATATTATCTTCCTCCTTGATAAGGTAAGTAGCTTCGAACCTGTTACTTTAGTTTATAAGGGTCAAGTGTGTGTATTTTTCAGTAAATTATAAATGCAGTTATCTTGGTGAACGAGCAGTATCTTGATTGATGAGACAGTGTACTAATTCATTTTTATTTGTCCATCCTTTAGGTAAATGCTGTTTTACAGCTCATCGTGGGACAGTTCACATGCAAGATATTAGCTAAGTCCGATTTTTTGTTGCATAGATGACGCTTTCAGAATACTCTCTACCGCTCTCACTAATGAGGTCTATTTAATTGTAAACCCGTTTTAACTCTCCTAGCCAGTTATTAGTGATAAACGACTGTAAAGACAAGTACAGTTGGCCACAAGAAAAATGAGACTAATTAGGGCTAATGGAGACGTGCGGTAACTCGTCCTAGTAAACAAAAATTCACTTATGAATGAACCTGTGACCATACAGCGTTGTAACAGAGGTGGTGATTGGTTGATATTGGTTTATGTAGTAATATTAGTTCACTATGTTCATTTTCGAGTGATAACTTGAGAAAGCCCCTTCGGTACGAATTTGTATTTAAAATGCTGCGTTTATGAATATAAGTTGCGTCGGTAACCACTGGCGAATTTAACAGATTTATATAACGTAGCCCGTAGATGATTGGTTTGCAGCAGAGAATGTCTCTTCTGATCGACTGCAGAACTAACTCTTTGTGTATTTTGCTCATTTTAAGGTTTGTATTGTTATTGTGCTGTTAAAGGGCTAATTAACCAATTCTATTAACTTGTAATGTTGATCAGTATGTGGTGAATTAAGGATTTTGATTGATTTTTGAGTAGTGTTGCCGTCAGTTAGCCAAAAAATTTCTATGAAATTCTGGTACTGACTTACATGCGGTAATATAAGAATGTCCTTTTACGTCGATTTTTGACGTAAAATGCTGATGTATTTCGCCTAAAAGAATTTTCTTATTTTGTAGGTGCCAAATTAGCAAGTTCATTTAAATTTGGGTTTATCATACTCTTCTACAGACCTAAATGATGAGTCAAACTGAAAAATTAAATGGCATGCCGTGTCCTCTTAATTTTGCAGTATATGTTTTACGAAATTCCGTTTAATCATTTAGGAGACATCAGTTTTCATCTGTTTATGAAAAGTCGGCCAATTCAAATTTGTAATTATATTTTCCTAAATAGTATGTTCTAAAACTACTCTTTGCTTAGACCTGCTATGAGTCTTGTAAATGTAAGTCAGTTGGTTTAAGTAATATAGCTATGCTGATTGTCGTTTCCTGTGTCCAACACTTGGTTTAGTAATGAGAATGTATTTAAGAGGAATGTCTTTGGAAAACGATGTTTTGCGTAGTCATACTATTTGACTTTTTTACTGAGTTGCAGTGAGACTTCTGAGACTCGTCGAGTTGGAATGCAATGCAATGTTGGAATGCAATGTAATGCAGTCTTGTATTTAGACGTTTCACCTGCACAGTGCCATTTATCAGATCACAAACAGCAACTCTAGTTACTCTGTTGACCTACAGCTCTTGTGCCATTGGATGTATATTTTAGACTCCTCATGGCTGGGTTATTGAAGGAGTTGATGTGCAGCTGCAGGACTTCATGCATACATTGAGCTGAACTGTGCTAAAGTTATGGGATGCAAGGGATACTTTTCTAGGATTGGGCAGCGGCTGAGCTCATCTAGATTTCTTAGAAAAACCTTTTTGACACTGAAATGCTTTCACTCCTTTATTAACTCTGAAGTGTTTAATTTGATCTGGTGTATTTTTTTCTGAAAATATATTTTAGATACTCAAAACACTTGGGGTTTCTCGACTGCATGAACTCTCAAGTGTTGCATTAAATCTTACTTTTGTGAAAGTGTTTCTAGACATTCTTGACAGTGATATGAGTTCTCTGTATGAAGTCTCAAGATGCTTAGATGTGTTTTTTATGAGGAATCCTTTAGATACTGAACGATGTGAATTCTTTCCCTCTGTACTATCATATAAAATTCTCAGATTCGTGTTAAGATGTGTTATTCCAGTTAGTGAACTCCATTATGGTTTCCCTTAAACGAATTTTGAAAAGAATATTTATTTTTTTTGTATGAAAGGTACTATAGACACATTGAATACTAATACGGTTTCTCTCCTGTATTGAGTAGGTTTTCAGTTTTTTTTTTATTTCATATTTTTTCTTCACGTGAAAATTTTCAAGTGGGTGTTTATATGAAATAATTGAAGAGACATTGGAAATTTATATTTGAACTTTATAAAGTTTTAGATGTGATTTTTATGGAAATTGTTGATCTAGCTTTTTTGTATAAATTCTAATGTATTTTGTTTAGTGTTTCCTGAGAGAGAGTTACCTATACAGGGTATTGGAGTTTTATTTTTCATCCAGAGTTTTCTTGCGATAACATGAGAATGCCTCTTCAAATAGGCTTCAAACCTTAAACGCTGTCGTATCTTATGAAAATCAGTCGAATCCAAAAGTAAGCGAGATTACACTAAGAGCCCCTCTTGACGCTTTCTGCAACATATATGCCTCTTTAAGGGGGGCTCCTTGACGTGGTAAAGAGGCTATCGGTCTGAGGAATTGGACCTTTTGGACTTCTTCCTCAGACCGAACCTAATTACCCCCCAATCCCCCCTCCCTTTTCCCATCTCCCCCATCCTCCCTTTTCCCTTTCCTCCTCCTCCTCCTCATCCCTTCCTTATTTCCTTCCCAGTTTTACCCTGGGAGCTTCTCTCCTCAGGCATTCTAGTTCCTAGGTAGGGGGAAGGGTATCGTAGTCCATCCCATTCCGTTGAGGTCCTTGGCGGTGGTGTAGTTTGCCGTGGAATCTGGATCGCCTGGGGATGTCCCGATCCTCTCCGGTCACCCGGGGGTGGCTTTGGGTATCTTTCGGGCGACGGTGTATCTCTGGAGGCCACCTTTCGGATTCCGGGGTGGTGGCCGAAGGCGGTATGCTTTGTGGCGGATATCCGGCCGCCCTCTCTTTTGTCCGCCGAGATGGCTCGGTGGATGTGAGGTTGCTATCCCGGATTGCTGGTTTACTGGCGTGAAGGGTAGGGTATGGCACGGGTTCCATGCAGCATCTGCACTACTTGCGGTGTTGAGGTCCTCTTGGGCACGGAGGGGGATTTGCGCTCCCTTTCATTCCTCCTAGGACCTATTCCTCCACGTTCCCCCTTTTTTTATTCTTTTTTTATTTTTATTTTCTTTTCTTCTTTCTTTTTTTCTTAAAAATAAAAAGAAAGAAGTAACTAACCATGGCTGACCCAATCCATGAACCCACTACCCCCGGGCCCCTTCCTGATACCGCACCCAGTACTGACCCTGCCTCGTTAACGGATGACTCTTTGGACACCTCTCATGCCCCTGTACCTCTTGCTGGTGCTGGTTCGTCACCTGCTTCAGGTACCAGGGTCCCGACTGGCCCTTTCGATACGTCTGACCTTCGCTCTTCTCTGACCTTGATTCCGGTTTCTCCTCGACGGTGCGGCAATTTTCGAATCGCTCGCCCGTCTCCCATCGGACCACCCCGGTCCCACACAAAAACGACCAAGACCCACACATGACGATTCGACACTCCCTTCTCGTTCATCGCAGAAACGACCAGCTCGTCACTCACTCCCTTAAACTCTCTGTTTCAAACTACTCAATGGACAAAGTTTTTACCTTGCCAACTTTCCTTTATCTTTCAGACCATAGTATTGGGAGGCTCTACTACGCCATGTTGGTCAAAACATTCATTTTACGTTCAAAAGGGACTCGCATCATCACGG
>WNWK01000146.1:0-62500 GCA_009830355.1 Cherax destructor
TACTGTGTCCTGGGGAGATCTTGGTGGGTTGAGGGGGGTGTGGGTGGGGTGCCCATAGGGGGTTGCAGCATGGGTGGGGGGGATTGTATGGTTGGGGTATGGGTTGGTGGGGTGGAGTTTGTGGTGGGGGTGGGGGGTAGCTGTGATGGTGGGTTTTGGGTTGCTGGGGTGGGGGCAGTGGGACTGATGAGTGTGTGTGGTGTTAAAGGGTATGGTTGGCGTGGGGGTTTTGTGATTTTAGGTCCACCGTGGGTACTTCCAGTGTGTGTGTTTGTCCTGTTTGGGCTTGGTGTCCTCCGTATCTTGCTGTCTCCTCTCTCTCTTCTCTTCGCCTTCTTATCTGCTCCTTCCGAGCCTCCCTTTCTTCCTGCGTTCTGTCCCGATCTAGGTATACATTCCGGTACCTCTGATTCGTCCTCAGCCGTGCTTTCTCTTGCAGGATCATGGTACGGGCTGATTCTGCTTTGAAGATTACCTTGAGAGGTCGATTTCTTTCCCTTGTGTACCACCCAATTCTCCGAAAATTTGTCACTTGGGACGTGTCTCCCCCTATTGCTAGCATGATACCTTCGATCCTTTCTTTCTCCTCCTGTTTTCTTCTGTCGTGGGTGTCCCCTTCGACTTCCTTCAGGCCATAGATAAAGATCGACCTCTCCCTTTCCTCCTCCCACTGTGTCTCCCATTGCCTCGTCAGAGGTGCTTTGGCCTCTCCCGGTGCTGTCATGGTTGTATCCCCCGTGTTCCTTTGTGTGTCCGGCCTGCTCAAAAGTCCCTGTCCGTTGCAGTGTGTTGATGGAGTCTCCTCGTTTAGTGTGTCTGCTGCTTTGTCTGCCCTCTCGTGTTTTGTTACTGTGCTCTCATTCTTTGTTACTGTGGTGCTCCTCTTGTCCCTGTCTGCTTCTTCTATGTCCCTCTCGTGTGTTGTTAGTTCCCTGCTCGTCTTGCTTTGGGCCCCACTTGTGTCTGCCAGTGTCTGTGCATGCAAGGTGTGTGTGTGTGTGTATGTATGTGTGTGTGTGTGTGTGTGTGTGTGTGTGTGTGTACTCACCTAGTTGTGGTTGCAGGGGTCGATTCATAGGTCCTGGCCCCGCCTCTTCGCTGGTCGCTACTAGGTCCACTGTTTCCCTGCTCCATGAGTTTTATCGAACCTCTTCTTAAAGCTATGCATGGATCCTGCCTTCACTACATCACTCTCCCGATTGTTCCACTTCCTGACAACTCTACGACTGAAGAAATACTTCCTAACATCCCTGTGTGTATGTGTGTGTGTGTGTGTACGTAAGTAAACTATATAGCCAATGCCCCAATAAAAAAAAATCTGAGCAGTAACTGCTCTTAGAATATTGGATATGACAGACAAATGTTAATGTCATTAATAACCTTCTTAAGGAATTCCTGACGTCATTCGTGTGAATCTATACACCGAGTAGCGTTGAGACGCATCTCATGCTTGATTCACAGCAGTGGATCCATTACTCTAGTCGAAACACAAATTCTCTTTCATCATGAATAAACACCACCGTCTTGGACGGCCTTTCCACCACTTCACCTTCGATTTCTGGTAAAAGTTGAGCATCGAGCAAGTGGATCAGATGCTGTTTTGACTCCTGGGTGACTCCAACGTTACCCTATAGCTGATACGAAATTTTGATTAAGGTTAAATATAATGTACACGCAACTATTACCTTTGTAAATAAAGCTATTGTTTGTGGTCATGTTTTTTTCAATTAGATGAAGTAGGGTAAAACCTGATAGCTTTGAAAATAGTTGTGAAAATTTTAATTCTTAATTTTGTCGAACTGATAAGTGGTAAATCAAATATAGCCACGGAGAGAGAAAAAGAAATAGGGGAATATGAAAGAAGGGAAAATGTATGGATTGATAGGGAGACAATCTGTTTTAAGGGATAAAACCCAAAGGTTACATGCCGGGCGAAAGCTAGGAGAAGGAGAAGACGTGTGAAGAAAAAGTAACTTTGGAAATAGGAAGAGGAGAAGAGAATAATGAATAGGTTAAGCCAGGAGGGAACAAAAAAAAAATCAGAGAGCTGCATGAAGAAACAAAGAACGACGAAAGGCGAATGATACGGAATGATAAGAGGAAAAGAGACAGGAGAGGAGAGAGAAAGAGAGCAAGGGAAGGAGTCTCAGTGTGTAGCGAAGAGCACAACACGACACTAATGTTCTCTTGGAGAATATCAAAAAGATTTTATTTTCCTTTTCATTGCATTTCTCAATGATGAGGTCTTCGTCACCATGAGTTCCATGGACCTGCTTGGTCACTTGGTCGAGATCAAAGCTAAAGTATACATATTTCTTTTGCAAAATAGTTACGTTTTTTATCTTTGATCCACCTTAGGAAGTCGTATGACGCATAATGAACCCCAGGAATAGCGAGAATCCTAACATCTGAATCTGGCATCTCTCACATGTCTTTTTAAGAGTGGCAAAAATTATTTGATGTAAGACTGTACCTTAAACTTTTTCTTTGACATGAGTAACGTGGTGAGACAGCATCGTGTCTTAGAACATCACAGTAGTGGTGCTCAACATGACTGTATTACACGACAGTGGTGCTCAACATGTCTGTATTACACGGCAGTGGTACTCAAAAAGTCATAATCCAAATTTGAGACCATTTTTATGGAGCTTCTCACTCTGTGTATTTGTCTTACGTCTCTAATTCTTCCTTATTTTAAATGAATAATAGAAAATACCTTTCTTCACTTAATACATTTAAGCAACGTTTTAGAATTACTAACAGACGTCCTCAAGAATTATTATTAAAAAAAGGCAATACGTTGTCGTGATAATATAATATGCAGAAAATAACAATAACTCTAACAGGTTTAGCGCTTCTTTACGAATCTAATAATTCTTCACCTTATTAACGAGGGAGTCAAGACAGCATTGTTTACTTTTTGCATTAGTTTAAATGCCAGTTATCTGAATCCCTAACCAAGTAATTGACAATTAACACTATGCCTGGGGGCACTTCCTGCCTCCAGCCCTTCTGCCTCATTCGAACAAAGGCGCTTCCTCTGATCCCATTTGCTTGGACCTCCTCTTATTTTCTGCAACATTGCAAGCTCCTGATGATGTGTTGATAACAGCACGAAAGGCCTAGAGCTATCATTCAACTCCCTCCCTTGACATATATATATATATCAAAACACGAACTAGAGAAGCTGGAGTTGCATAATAAATCCAGTAATACTTGCTACATATCGAAGTATTTTTTTAGAGGTAAAAAATCTCACAATTTGAGGAAAATCCCAAGTTGGACTTAAAAGATTTTGTCTGACCTGCTCATTACATTGACGGGTGGATGACGAAAGGTTCTCCTTGAGGGTTTGTGTCAATAGCGTTCCTCTGGGAGGCCGTGTCTGATTTTCCTGCAGCTTAGCTCGTGCGAGTTGAGTCAATACTCAAGAACCTCGGTGGGTTTTCCCTCTGGCTTGATGCTTCGGCTTCTGTGTCAATAGGACTCTACTTCTCGACTCAGGCTGATCCCCTTCCAGGCTTACTCTGTGTTATGGCTTTATGACTGCAGAAAGGGAGGGTGGGAGGCGCAAAAGGAAATACTGAAGGAAGTTTTAAAGGATTTGAAGGAAAGGAGAGAACACGAGAATAAACAGAAGAAAAATGAACGAATAAAATAGGAAACGAACGTAGGAACGAAATAAGGACTGCAAGAATGAAGGATAATTTCCTGGTAGGGGAAAATTGCATCTCCGCTCGTCTCTTTCTGTTATGTTTTGGTGGAAACTCAAGTTTGTAGGGAAGAGTTACTGGTGTTACTTTCTTTATAATGTTCGTGTTTCTTGTTCCATACTCGCTACCCTAAAGCACCAGATCTCCAAGCAATTAGAACACCAGAGATCTCCAAGCAATTAGAACACCAGAGATCTCCAAGCAATTAGAACAGAATTCGCTAGAACGCCAGAGATCTCCAAGCAATTAGAACGCCAGAGATCTCCAAGCAATTAGAACACCAGAGATCTCCAAGCAATTAGAACACCAGAGATCTCCAAGCAATTAGAACACCAGAGATCTCCAAGCAATTAGAACACCAGAGATCTCCAAGCAATTAGAACACCAGAGATCTCCAAGCAATTAGAACACCAGAGATCTCCAAGCAATGAGAACACCAGAGATCTCCAAGCAATGAGAACACCAGATATCTCCAAGCAATGAGAACACCAGAGATCTCCAAGCAATGAGAACACCAGAGATCTCCAAGCAATGAGAACACCAGAGATCTCCAAGCAATGAGAACACCAGAGATCTCCAAGCAATGAGAACACCAGAGATCTCCAAGCAATTAGAACACCAGAGATCTCCAAGCAATTAGAACACCAGAGATCTCCAAGCAATTAGAACACCAGAGATCTCCAAGCAATGAGAACACCAGAGATCTCAAGCAATAGAACACCAGAGATCTTAGTATTAGAGAACACCAGAGATCTCAAGCAATGAGAACACAAGATTTTCAGCAAAGACACCAGTAATAGAACCCCAGAATTCAAGCAAAATAGAACACCAGAGATCTCCAAGCAATTAGAACACCAGAGATCTCCAAGCAATTAGAACACCAGAGACCTCCAAGGCAATAGAGCACAACAGATCTCTAAGACATTAGAGCACACCAGAGCTCGTTGGTATTAGAGCACACCAGAGCTCGTTGTTATTATAGCACTACAATAGATCTTCATGCGATAAGACCACCGCAGTAATAGAACACAAATTAAAGAAAAACATAAAAAGAAAAACTATGGAAAACAGATACCATAGCGTTTTATTTAAGATTCCACGGGGGAAAAATAGCATAAAAGAACAACGCCAGAAAGATAACGCTAAAGATATATGCTATACAAGAAATAAACAAAAGAAAAAGATACAATCGAAGGAAGGAACCAAAAAAATACCACACTAGAAGATAGCAAAGAATGATAACGCAAGAAAGGCAAGGCACCTCAACAATAGTTTAAACCTCAAAACCACAGGGAAATCTCCAAAATTGGACGCTAGTAAAGTACCCCAAAGAGCCGAGGGGGAAATCAGGAACGAAAGTTGTGTGAAAGGTGGAAAAACAGATAACAGAACTAGAACGAACATAGAGAACTAGAGCTTCCGTAAGAAACTCAAGTAAATATGAATACAACAGAACCTGAATGTCATGTAATTCCTTACTGATCAAAGTGTAGGAATGTGTAGCAACTTGCGGCAATATGTATTAATGTGTAGCAATGTGTGTTAATGGTTAATAATGCGTAGCAGTGAGGAGTTGAGAGCAGACGCCAAGTTATATAATTCTGTGCTATCAGCAGTCGTGTGGCCGATTACCTGTTTGTGTTTACCTCTGTAGTTCGATGTATAGAACTATGCTGGTGGTGTTTCGTCTGCAGTGTTTGTGGTTATAAGAGCAGATTTATGGTCTTCAGTGTTTAGTGTTAAATTTATCAAGAAATTGTGTTCAAACTTATAGGATATCATTGATGCGGTATACCATTTATTCTATAAATACATTGTAGTATCCCTTTGACACCGTTTTTTTTCAGAGTACCGTAATAAATCTTGTTCTCTATTTTGATCGCACTTAAGAAATATTCTTGATATATTTTCTCATTTTTTGTATTTTGTATAAGATTATCATGTCTCCTATTTTTTCCTCCTTTCTCCTACTTGGGACACGAATTCTCTATTCTCTCTTTTGCTAAATATTACAAGTTATGTTAGCCAGCAAAATCTCGTTAATTTATTTCCAAAGTAAAATACGGAAATTTAAGATAATGTAGAAAAATGACGAAATAATTTTTCTTCTCGTTTTAAAGACAACTGAAGATGGGATTCCAACTTCACTTATTCACTGAATAATATTAGATTTTGAAATGCAGTTGGCTTGATAAGGAGGAGTCTCCTCGAATCAAATAATGTTTATAATAATAATGTTTATAATACTAATAATGTTTATAATAATAATGTTTATAATAATAATAATAATATTCATTATAATAATAATAATAATAATAAATAATAAATATTTCCAATGATTTTGTAAAGCTGAGTAATCAACAATACTTAAAATTAAACCACATAGAAGAGAGAGAGAGCGAGAGAGAGAGAGAGAGAGAGAGAGAGAGAGAGAGAGAGAGAGAGAGAGAGAGAGAGAGAGAGAGAGAGAGAGAGAGAGAAAGTACACAATACAAACTAATTCCCAGCAAGCAACTAACCGAGGCGCCTCACTGTCTAACTGCGAGTATCCTCACTAACGAGAAATTCTGTAAACTCAGAAAACCTCTGTGTGTATATATGTGTGTGTTTTTGTATGTGTGTGTGTGTGTGCGCGTGTGCGTGCGTGTGTGTTTTATGGACTTCTTTTTAATTGTTTTCGTAATTTAATTTTAATTAGCTTGAGCTTTCACTTATTTATAACAGCGTATTCTTCTTCTTCTTCCCCTCGAGCGAAACGTCGTTGTAACAAAACCTCACCCTGTTTTATGCGTCATTTCACCCCCCAAAAAATATAACTGGTTACTTACGGTTTGAGTGAAAAATGCTGCCGAAAGGTTGCAAAAGCAAGTCTTAATTTTGACGACATTTCGCTCAGTGCACAACTTGACGAAGCTCAATACTGACCAAAAAGTCGCCAGAATAAAGACGTGCTCTGGAAACTGTGGTTCTTTAGTTTTACGTTATCAGTTAAACGTCTTACTTTTATCAGTCCTAACAGAAGAATGACGGCAATAAGTGAAACGTGGATATCGATTACCGTAGACTTCTTAGAAAAAGAAATCCATTACAGGTTTGAGTAATCACATGAATCAATGTCAGTTACATTTTTAATTTCAATTACTCTTCCAAATTTTCAATTACAGTTACTTGATCAGAAAAATAACAAATTACAGTTACTTTATATTTTGTTTTTATTTATTTTCTTCAATTACTTAAACTTTTACTAATGTCAAAATCATTCTTAAATATTCGAAATAATGAGCAAACATTTCGCTTCAGATTTTGTATTTAAATGTAAGTGCTTAAATAATGTACAGGATTACCTTTGATTATATTTTCAATCGGAACCCACCAGATGGAGAATACAAATAACTAATGATTGCAAATAATTAAATACACTTCGTTTCACATAATGTATTTTACTGCGTTAGAGGTAAGACAATATTTTTTTTTAATTCAGAGAAGTTTAAACAATAAAAGTTCATCTAGAAGTTGAACAAAAGTTAGACGAACTGTTGCAATGAATTGTTGCAGAAAGTTGTCAATGAACTGGAGAGGAGATACCAGGAGAGGGTTTCGGGGGTCAACGCCCCCGCGGCCCGGTCTGAGACCAGGCCTCGTTTGATAGTGTAAAATAGTGAGAATAAATAATGACTTTAATGGCTCACAACAACTTAGATAAGTTACATCCACGTTCACGTATTACTCTTCATTAAAATTCAGACATGGATGGCACCTACAAATGTCTCTGACGCACTTAAACAGAAGAAATTGGCTGAAGTTTGTGACGTAGCAATCACAATTTCCTTACCCTCTTTTGCCTTTCACTGTCTTTGCCTTTGGCTTTCATAAAACTTCATAAAATATTACAAAAAAGACTTGAGAGGCAATCACTCCATTTCTAACTCATCCAAAGACGTTATTGAGTCAGAAATTAAGAACAGTGACTTCTTGTTTTCAAAAATAAACTTTGCCATTAACGTCTCACAGCACTTTCAAAACGCTTCTAATTAAAATCATAAAAAACTATATAACTTTGGACGCTCTTATATAGGTGCGAAGCATGAGTGACGAATGTTGCAACAAGAAGGCTGGAGGCAGTGGAGACGTCGTGACTGAGGGCAATGTGTGGTGTGAATATAATGCAGAGAATTCGTAGTTTGGAAATTAGGAGGAGGTGCTGGATTACCAAAACTATTATCCAGAGGGCTGAGGAGGGGTTGTTGAGGTGGTTCGGACATGTAGAGAGGAGGGAACAAAATAGAATGACTTCGAGAGTGTACAATCTGTAGTGGAGGGAAGGCGGGGTAGGGGTCGGCCTAGAAAGGTTGGAGGGAGGGGGTAAAGGAGGTTTTGCTTGGACTTCCAGAAAGCATGCGTGAGCGTGTTAGATAGGAGCGAATGGAGACAAATAGTTTTTAGGACTTTACGTGCTGTTGGAGTGTGAGCAAGGTAACATTCATGAATGGATTCAGGGAAACCGGCAGGCCGGACTTGAGTCCTGGAGATGGGAAGTATAGTGTCTGCACTCTGAAGGAGGGGTGTTAATGTTGCAGTTTTATAACTGTAGTGTAAGCACGCATCTGGCAAGACAGTGATGGAGTGAATGATGGTGAAAGGTTTTTTTTTTCGGTCCACCCTGCCTTGGTTGGAAACAGCAACGTGTTAATAAAAAAAATAAAAAATAACTTTGGACACAAAACAAATATAACTTACACTTTATTTTTCACGAAACATTGCGTCCATTTTCCATTCAGGTCTCGGACGTCGACTCTGGGAAGAGTCCAGTCACACACAACCCACGTAAACATGACTCTCGGCAGTACACGTACTGGACGTGACCAAACAACGAGAATCACATCAGAATGTACAGTTATGTAACATTGGACGTGTAATTACTTCCGTTTTGTCATTAGCCTACCATAGTCCCCCACTTTTTTTGATGTGAATTAACCAGATATAAGCTGGACAACAGTCAATTGCAATTATAATTACTTTTTAATCAGTTACCATTACAATTACAGTTACTAACAAAATTGCAACTGAATGCATTCGGCTTCAGTTACGATTACTCCAAGCCTGCCTTGTTAGTTCTAATTTTTAACTATCTGTTTAGTTCGCTAATTTTTTCAGACCTAGAGATATGTTGGCAGTATTTAAATGTGGCAAGATTGTTGATTAATAGGTTATTTCATAAGTAATAAAGAATATGGAAAAAGGTGAATGCTGAGAAGCGGAGAGGGAAGCCCAGAGCAAGTGAATGGAATGTGTCAAGAGATTGAGAAAGGACATGAAAAGATTGGGGAGATTGGACGATAGTGGCAGAGGAGCGAGCCGGGTAGATTGAGTTGCTTGAAAGGGGCGGTGAAGTGTGTGTATGTGTGTGTGTGTACTCACCTAGTTGTGGTTGCAGGGGTCGAGTCACAGCTCCTGGCCCCGCCTCTTCACTGGCCGCTACTGGCTCGCTCTCTCCCTGCGCCATGAGCTTTATCATACCTCTGCTTAAAGCTATGTATGGAGCCTGTGTGTGTGTGTGTGTGTGTGTGGAGGAAAAGGCCGATTACCTTTCTTGCCTGCCAGCCTGCCTTCCTGCCTGCCAGCCTGCCTGCCTCTTTTCCTGCCTGTGCTATTTTCTGCTTGCCCGCCCGGCTGTCTGCCTGCCCGCCCGGCTGTCTGCCTGCCCGCCCGGCTGTCTGCCTGCCCGCCCGACAGTCTGCCTGCCCGCCCGACAGTCTGCCTACCCGCTCGACTGTCTCTGCCTGCCCTTCCAGTTGCCTGCTTCCACTACTACAAGCAAAAAAAAAATACACACAACATACATGGTGCACATTCTTCTTTACTATCTTCTTCTTTTTACTATCATTATTATTATTATTATTATTATTATTATTATTAATCATTATTATTGAGCAGAGTTTTCCAAAACTAACACAATGTGTCTGTGTCCAGGAGATTTCTCAGTATCGCGTATCAATGCTGGTTCAATAGGTCTGTCATGATCCTGCAAGAAACTATCGGAATTCTCCGTCAGTGTGTATCCCCATATTGCTGAATACACGAACACAATGCAAGGTTGGCCTTGAAATATTGAGGCGGAGGGGGACTTCCTTTCGTTGGAAACTATTTTAATCTCCACACACCTGATATTTTATATTAGGGATATTTTTGTATATATATATATATATATATATATATATATATATATATATATATTATATATATATATATATATATATATATATACAGATTTCACACTGCTGGTTTTCCAGTGCCACACTTCCTTCAAGGGGAGTCCTTGATGCTGGTGATGGGCTCTTGATCAAAGAAGTTAAGAACTATCGTCATCTTCACTGGATTAAAGCTGGTTACTTCCCAGTCCTCAGGGACTGTATGGCCCTATGCGGGTTTAGTGCTTCTTCGTGTGTATAATAATGATAATAATAATAATAATTCATCATATTTTTAAAATTTTCTCGTCTGATTAATTCATAGGTCGTCTACACTTTTCTCAGTGGAATTTCCCTCTCTCTCTCTCTCTCTCTCTCTCTCTCTCTCTCTCTCTGTGTCGTCACTCGTGCCTTGCTCTTCACCCCTCTTCTCTTTTTTTTCCTCCCATTTTCCAATTTTCTCCATTTATCTAATTCTCTTTCCTCGCTTCCACCACTCCTTCACTTCCATGTCTTTCTCTTATTCTCAAGATGCTCTGAGGACGCCTCAACAACCTCCTTCAAGAAACTCTAATTCTATATGTTGAAACCTAAATTATTACTATTATTATTTTATCGTTAATATTATTATTACCGATCTTCTTCTTGTCTTCTTCGTAATTATGATTATTATTATTATTATTATTATTATTATTATAATTATTATTATTATTACTGTATTATGAAGAGTGTCTCATCAGCTTTGATACAATGAGTTCTGATGCATAGTAATTAATGTGTCTCTTTTGTTTAAGAGAAAAAATCGTGAGATAGACAGAGAGATTAGAGAGATAGAGAGAGAAAGAGAGAACATACGACCGCATCCCATGACATTCCCGTCAGTGTTGACAGTGTTGTTTGTTGTGTTTGTCTCAGATTTTCTCCTGTGTTGACATCTCTCGTGATCTATCATCGGCTGTAGCGGTAGTCTCCTTGAGAAAGGAGATACCGTCTCACACTGTCACTTACTGTCACTCACCGCCAAGCGCTGTCAAACTGCCAGACAGGTCCTGTCATCGAGGGATTACTGGTTAAAGGATCTCTTGGTCTGACTGTCAATACATTGATCCTGAAGCAGAGACTCGTTGAATTGCTTGTGATGGATGTCTGTCTACTCGTGATAGATGGAGAAATAGATACTATCAAAATATATTAGACAGTATCGGTCACTGTCAGGAAATTTGAATAGTAAGATCACTTTGGAATATGTTATTATTATTATGATCATATTCCTATCTCGTCAATAATATTTGTTTTCTGCTCTGATACTCTTTTCACGGCACGTGCCTTGATTCCGGTGAATGGGCTCTTGATCCAAGAAATTTTAGCTGCCCAGCTCATCCTGGGACCAAACACTTAAACAGCTGTACAATGTACATGGAGAGAGACATTTGTGAATCAGTTATAGTTACACAGGTGTAGATTTACCCCAGCTAGATAACTGTACCTTTCTAATTGACATGCTAGACATTTAGTTCATTCTAGCACAACGAGTGGTAAACTTTCCAGCACCTCCAGTGATAAAAATTCTAGCACCACTAGTGATTAATATTTTAGCACCTCCAGTGATAAAAATTCTAGCACCACCAGTGATTAATATTTTAGCACCACCAGTAATAAATATTCTAGCACCACCAGTAATAAATATTCTAGCACCACCAGTGATAAACATTCTAGCACCACCAGTGATAAACATTCTAGCACCATCAGTGATAAACATTCTAGCACCACCAGTGATAAACATTCTAGCACCACCAGTGATAAACATTCTAGCACCACCAGTGATAAACATTCTAGCACCACCAGTGATAAACATTCTAGCACCACCAGTGATAAACATTCTCCCTCTTTTTGCAGTCACTCCTTATCCGACATTTCGAGGCCACTTTTATTTTCGCTTACAAGCGGATTAAAAATCCGGGTTTTGGAGGTTTAAATAATCTCTCTTAAACCAGCTTAATGTAGAATAACCTCAACTAACCCAACCCAACCCAACGCTGTTTTTAACAGCGTTGGGAAACCGACGTAGTGAGCTTAATGTAGAGTAATCTTACCTAACCCAACAAAACCCAACGCTGTTTTTAACAGCGTCGGGAAACCGACGCTGGAAATCTGACGTCGTGAAATTGAGGACAGGTCGACGCTTTGCGGCCCGACGGGAAGACCCTCAAAACTCAAACAAGCTGGCGAGAAAAAGCTTGAAAAGTGACAAGTTTGAGAAGTTGGCCAAGAAAGTTTCATTGTGAGGTAAACAAAGGTAACCCAGACACACACACACACACACACACACACACACACACACACACACACACACACACTGACGTCCGCGGTTCCGTAACTCTGAGATCAATTGGAAATTATTAATTACTGAACTATTTATGTGGAGAGAGAGAGAGGAGCGAAAAACTGTGAGAAAAGAGAGAATGGAATAAATGGAATACAAAGAGGATGAAAGAGAGAGGAGATAACTAAAGGCGTGGCAGTGCGGGTAAAATAAGGAAGAGGAAGAAGCCGTGGACAAGTAAATGAGAGAAAGGGAAACAGACATAGAAAAATAGCAGTGTTAAATTGAGACATGAAATGAAGAGAGACACTGTAGAGACACTGTAGAGACACTGTAGAGACACTGTAGAGACACTGTAGAGACACTGTAGAGACACTGTAGAGACACTGTAGAGACACTGTAGAGACACTGTAGAGACACTGTAGAGACACTGTAGAGACACTGTAGAGACACTGTAGAGACACTGTGGAGACACTGTAGAGAAACACACAGAGATATAGATGAGAGATATAGTAGAAAGACACAGTAGAGAGATATAAAAGAGAGATACTGAAGAGAGATACAGCAAAGGCCCAAGAATAAAAAAGAATAAAAGAATAAACAAGTGAGTCAAACAGGAGAATAAGGAAATAAATGTATAATGATTCAAGAAAGAGAGAGAGAGAGAGAGAGAGAGAGAGAGAGAGAGAGAGAGAGAGAGAGAGAGAGAGAGAGAGAGAGGAAACATGAGTAGGAAATGAAAGGAAATGACGAAAAACGAGGAGGAAAAGAGATGATGGGGTGGTGGATAGTAGAATGACAGAGAGGGCACGAAAAAGAGGGAAGAAAGGAGGGGAAATGCATAGAGTGTGAGACGAAGAGGATCGACTGTCATGAAAAAAGATAATAGAGAAACCAAATGTGAGAGAATAAACCGATGAAGGGACGGGGAATCGAACCGTGGCCCACTCATAGAGCAAGCTCAACACTGCAACCACTTACCCACGGAGCTTACAATAGGACGATTTATTTTTATGGCCACCAGCATAGCTGTGACATGTTTGTATCAGCGGCACCAACTTCCACAGTCCCCACAAGTTATTCACATTCCCCTCACAACCATGTTGTTCGTAAACACAAGATATGTCTCAAAGAACGACTGTCAGCGAATGGACAGTCAGACGGACAGCTGTTTATTACGACTGTCAATAGAAAGCTACCGGGCTTACTGCATGAATAGCCCACAGTTCGAGTCCCTGTCCTTTCCTTTCTCCATAGTGACATACGTAACGAGGAGGGGAAAATTAAGAGAAATAGAGACATAAAGTCAGTGGGTAAAATGTAAGTAAAAAAAAAATGAGATCGAGAAGCATAAGAAAAATATATATAATAATCTGGAGTACAAATCATGATAAAAAAGATTTAATAAAGTCTCAAAGTATTAAAAGTGTTAACCTTTAACACTGTTGTGGAATTCAACACCAATATTTTCTCTGGTGCTGACGCTGGTATTAGCACTGGCACTGGTACCAGTACTGGTATTGGTACTAGAACTAGTATGTGCTTTGACAATGGCAGCGATATTTAAGTTCAGAGTAGACAAATACGTAATGATTTTTAAAATTGCCTGAGAGATTCATAGGTGTAAATATTTTATGAGTGGCAGTGTAGCCAGAGTGTTAGAGAGAGAGAGAGAGAGAGAGAGAGAGAGAGAGAGAGAGAGAGAGAGAGAGAGAGAAAATAGTGAGGGTGTTAATAAGCGTGGAAATACGTATGTGAGTATATAAATTAGTGAATGAAAGTAAGTGAATGACTGACAGTGTGTGACTGAATGAGAGGTAGTGTGTGTGAGACACACACACACACACACAAATCCTCTGCAAAAAACACACAGTTCAACATCACCCATTTGTTTCTCTGGTCAGGACTTGTATAATCTAATCACAGAAGCATCAACAACAGCAAAACCAGCAGCATGCAAAAAGTTAACAAAAGCGTGAAATGTAGTTAAAACGTCAGTAAATAACAGACAAACACGCTCAACGCCAATAGTAATAACAACGGTGACAGTAACGGGAGAAAAACACACCCAACAGTGACAGGAAACAAGCGCACAACGACAACAGTAACAACAGACAAACATACACCCCAAAATGACAATAACAAACACCCGGAACGGCAATAGTATTATCATTAAAACAGGTATCAACAGAATAAATATTACTGTTATAGGAAGATGGGTAGTATATTAAATTCTGTTTACCATCACTACCACTACTAAATAACTGCCACCATTATTGCTTCAAGCTACCACCACAATAAAGATAGTGGTAGCAGCACTGCTACCACAATCAGTACCAGGGCTTCATTCAGTGGTAAGATCGTTAAAACAACAACACTAGAGATAGTGGTAGAAGTATAACTAACACTAGAGATAGTGGTAGAAGTATAACTAACACTAGAGATAGTGGTAGAAGTATAACTAACACTAGAGATAGTGGTAGAAGTATAACTAACACTAGAGATAGTGGTAGAAGTATAACTAACACTAGAGATAGTGGTAGAAGTATAACTAACACTAGAGATAGTGGTAGAAGTATAACTAACACTAGAGATAGTGGTAGAAGTATAACTAACACTAGAGATAGTGGTAGAAGTATAACTAACACTAGAGATAGTGGTAGAAGTATAACTAACACTAGAGATAGTGGTAGAAGTATAACTAACACTAGAGATAGTGGTAGAAGTATAACTAACACTAGAGATAGTGGTAGAAGTATAATTGCCATATACGAACCACCAGCACTATAATCAAGGGTAGAAACGCTACTACCACAATTATCACTGTCTGAACATCACCGGAGATAGTTGTAGAAAACCCTTATACTACTACATCTGCTACCACTACTACTACTCCATCACACCCATCACCAGTAATACTACCGCGGTTACCAGCGTCTTCAACACAACGACAGGACTGAGCGAGCAATTCCAACGATGTCTGGCAGTGTCTTCAGGAAATTAATTAGGGATTTAGCAGTGACTAACTGGATTTCACTGAATCTGACCTCCTCACTCATCACCTGAGACAGCTCACACCACCCTGGAGGACCATGACAGGCTGCACCACCATGGGATTAGAGGAACTTCACAACCTGCACCACCACTGACTAGAGGACCATGGCAGCCTGCACCACCACTGACTAGAGGACCATGGCAGCCTGCACCACCACTGACTACAGGACCATGGCAGCCTGCACCACTACTGACTACAGGACCATGGCAGCCTGCACCACCACTGACTAGAGGACCATGGCAGCCTGCACCACCACTGACTAGAGGACCATGGCAGCCTGCACCACCACTGACTAGAGGACCATGGCAGCCTGCACCACTACTGACTAGAGGACCATGGCAGCCTGCACCACCACTGACTAGAGGACCATGGCAGCCTGCACCACCACTGACTAGAGGACCATGGCAGCCTGCACCACCACTGACTACAGGACCATGGCAGCCTGCACCACTACTGACTACAGGACCATGGCAGCCTGCACCACTACTGACTAGAGGACCATGGCAGCCTGCACCACTACTGACTAGAGGACCATGGCAGCCTGCACTATCACTGACTAGAGGACCATGGCAGCCTGCACTATCACTGACTAGAGGACCATGGCAGCCTGCACCACCACTGACAAGAGGACCATGACAGCCTGCACCACCACCACTGACTATTGGACTATGACAGCCTGCACCACCACTGACTAAACCATGACAGCCTGTACCACCCCTGACTAGAGGACCATGGCAGCCTGCACCACCACTGACTAGAGGACCAAGACAGCCTGCACTACCACTGACTAGAGGACCAAGACAGCCTGCACCACCACTGACTAGAGGACCAAGACAGCCTGCACCACCACTGACTAAACCATGACAGCCTGTACCACCCCTGACTAGAGGACCATGACAGCCTGCACCACCACTGACTAGAGGACCAAGACAGCCTGTACCACCCCTGACTAGAGGACCAAGACAGCCTGCACCACCACTGACTAGAGGACCAAGACAGCCTGCACCACCACTGACTAGAGGACCAAGACAGCCTGCACCACCACTGACTAGAGGACCATGACAGCCTGCACCACCACTGACTAAAGGACCATGACAGCCTGCACCACCACTTACTAAAGAACCATGACAGCCTGCACCACCACTGACTATTGGACCATGACAGCCTGCACCACCACTGACTAGAGGACCATGACAGACTGCACTACCTAGGACTAGAGAAACAGGACAGCCTGCACTATCATGAGCTTAGGTAACATGCCACAGGCACCGTGGCATAGAGGAAAATGACAAACAACAGCGTCATGAACTTAGAGAACATGATAACCTTCAGTCAGGGGGGAATATGACAGTCTTCCAGTACTGGTATAAAATCGATGGTGAGTGAAAGTGAATACTCGTGTCCGGTAGTGACTGAAGGTGAATACTGGTGACTTTAGGTGAATGGCAAAAACAGCGATTGTTGATGATTGGTACCTGGCAATAACTGTCAGTTGAAAGTAGATTGGCAGCGATTACAATGGGGCCACAATTGGCCCACTCCAGGGAAGCATGACAGTCATCACATCAGATGGGAAATTGTGGTGAAATGGAGGGTAAACGCGTAGCTGAGAACATAAGCATTTCTCACAGGATATCACTTATTCTGCTCTCTCTCTCTCTCTATCTATCTATCTGTCTATCTATCTATCTATCTATCTATCTATCTATCTATCTCTCGTATTTAATGGGAAACTGTGAGTTATCATACGCGTATTACCAATTCATCCATGGGGGAAAAAAATAAACCCCCCTTCGCATTATACATCACAAGTATAGTGGAAATATATCATGAAATTTCAACAAGTATAACAGTAATTACATGACGCATTCATTTGTAACACGCACGCACAAATAATTTGCCAAATTCTGGTCACATTTGGCAGCCAAAATTATATTTTATCAACGTACTCTCGCCGGAAAGTGACCATTTGAAGAATGAATTGCCCATGTTGATATCAATATTAATATTGATTTTGATATAGGTATCTTTAGAGGATTTAGTTTTTGTTGTCAAGGCTTTGTTTACTCATCTGGTTATTGAGAGAATGTTTAAAATTATTGGAGGAACTATCCTTATAATAATAATAATATAATAATAAAAATAAAATAAAAATCATAAGACTACTACTACTACTACTACTACTAATACTAAGACTAATAATAATAATAATTATAATAATAATAATAATAATAATGATAATAAGACATAATAATAATAAGACTAATAATAATAATAATAAGACTAATAATAATAATAAGACTAATAATAATAATAATAAGACTAATAATAATAATAAGACTAATAATAATAATAAGACTAATAATAATAAGACTAATAATAATAATCATAAGACTAATAATAATAATCATAAGACTAATAATAATAATCATAAGACTAATAATAATAATCATAAGACTAATAATAATAATCATAAGACTAATAATAATAATCATAAGACTAATAATAATAATCATAATAAGACTAATAATAATAATCATAATAAGACTAATAATAATAATCATAATAAGACTAATAATAATAATCATAATAAGACTAATAATAATAATCATAATAAGACTAATAATAATAATAAGACTAATAATAAGCTAATAATAATAATAATAATAATAATAATAATAATAATAATAATAATAAGACTAATAATAATAATAATAATAATAAGACTAATAATAATAATAATAATAAGACTAATAATAATAATAATAATAAGACTAATAATAATAATAATAATAATAATAAGACTAATAATAATAATAATAATAATAATAAGACTAATAATAATAATAATAAGACTAATAATAATAATAATAATAATAATAATAATAAGACTAATAATAATAATAATAATAAGACTAATAATAATAATAATAATAAGACTAATAATAATAATAATAATAAGACTAATAATAATAATAATAATAAGACTAATAATAATAATAATAATAAGACTAATAATAATAATAATAATAATGACAAAAAATAATAATAATAATAAGACTAATAATAATAATAATAAGACTAATAATAATAATAAGACTAATAATAATAATAATAATAAGACTAATAATAATAATAATAATAAGACTAATAATAATAATAATAATAAGACTAATAATAATAATAATAATAAGACTAATAATAATAATAATAATAAGACTAATAATAATAATAATAATAAGACTAATAATAATAATAAATAATAAGACTAATAATAATAATAAGACTAATAATAATAATAATAATAATACTAATAATAATAAGACAAATAATAATAATAATAATAAGACTAATAATAATAATAATAAGACTAATAATAATAATAAGACTAATAATAAGACTAATAATAATAAGACTAATAATAAGACTAATAATAATAAGACTAATAATAAGACTAATAATAATAAGACTAATAATAAGACTAATAATAAGAATAAGAATAATACTCTAATAATAATAATCCTGAACACGAGAGGTGTGTCTCAGTGTATGAGAGTTTGTCCTACTTTTGGGTTAAAAGTATTATTGATAGTATTGTACGGCTTTAATGGCCTTCGTGCTCTCGAAAGGCCTTACCCCTTAACGAACACAGAGTAATAAATAACACGGTATCGAGTACCAACTTTCCTGATATAGCACATATTGTCGGGAGTTTTTGAACGTTTTGCAATAAAATTATTATGAGAATCGAAGAATAAAACAGAGGCGAATAAAAGGAATAAAGTTATAATGAGACAAATATAAGGAATAAAAAATGAGACGAATAAAGGAGATAGAATAATGAGAGATGAATAATATATAAAATGAAGAGTGAATTAATAAAAGTATAAGCAGATGAAAAGAGAGAGAACACAAGACAAGAAGAAATATTGTTTGAAAAAAAAAATATCAGTATTTTAGAAAATAGGTGAAAATTAAAAAAAAGTGTTGACAGTTAAGAGGAGACCGAAGAAAAAATTAAGCAGGAAGAATACGAAACATCTAGCGTTCAATATTTGGTCTTACGATGAAAACAGAGGCTCAAAATGACGAAAACAGTTCAAAAGAGCATCACTCTTACTTTCATTCCACTTCCTAAAGTCACTTTCAGTCTTTTTCCCCTTGAAAAACATCACAATTCCTTTATCTTAATGCAAAGTAGACATACAGTCTAGTCTAGTCAAGTACCAGAGACATTACTTATAATAATACTACTACTACTAATAATAATGTATCTTTATTTACTACAAGTACATGTACAAGGTATACAGGCCTAGGTGACATCAATGACATACTACTATATAGAAAGAGGCTTGTTATGCTGAGCAATTCGGGTAAATAAAGTCAGTTTTGTCCCAGGATGCGACCCACACCAGTCGACTAACACCCAGGTACCCATTTTATACTGATGGGTAAACATGGACAGCAGGTGTCATATGGAAACACGTCCTAATGTTTTCCAGCCCTACCAGGGATTCGATCTCAGGACCTCAGTGTGTGAGCTGAGTGCGCTAGCGATCGCGCTACGGGAGTCGGTTCAAGCGACTCTACATCCTACTCCCGGTAAACACGTACGTTTATCGCGTGACTGGATCCTTCGGATATTTCAGCTACAGGGTCAGGTCCAAACATTCGAGCTAGCCCTTGTTAAGAAATACTTGGGTGTTAATTACATATAACATTGAAACCAGGAAAAGATCGATTGAAAAAGTAAACACTTCGCCATAAACGAAGTGTAAAAGAGGACTAACGAAACAGAAAAAAAATATACTTAAGTAAGATCTGGAACAGAATATACGATCTTCTAATATAAAAGACCTGAAACAAGATAAGTGATAGTCTAACATATAATATATGGAACAGAAGACGTAATTTGTAATATATAAGACCCGAAACGGAATAACTGAGCCCCAAGTAGGAGAAACCTGACACAAAGAAAGCGAAACCCTTAGTATGTGAGGCCTGAAACGGCGGACCCTCGATATGTGACACCTGGAACAAGCTGCGGACTGGTCTTCCAGGATTAATTGAGAAGAACCTGTCTCGTAGCTTCCAAATAAAATGTAAACACCGACGAGTATCCTGCAAAACATGTCACTCTCAGCGTGACGGACGGACGGGCGGGCCGGCAAGCCACTGAAAAATGGTTAAAAGAAGCCCAATATACGTGGGATATTGGCAGCTTCTCCCGCAGCTGCTTGCAATGTGAAGTGCAGCTGCTCTGGTCGTGGGGATTGTGAGAGAAATAAATGAGGCACGCAAGTACATGGAAGGGAAGACTGGTGGCAGGATTCCTTGAATTAATATAGCATTTATGGGCAACAAACTAGAAAGAGAATATGATGTGTGTATGTGTGTGTGTTTGTACTCACCTATTTGTACACATCTATTTGTGGTTGCAAGGGTCGATTCATAGTTCCTGGCCCCGCCTCTTTGCTGGTCGCTATTATGTCCACTCTCTCCCTGATGTGTATGTGTGTGTGTATATGTGTGTATGTGTGTGTGTGTGTGTGTGTGTGTGTGTGAAAATGCTGTCGGATAATTATTTTTATTGCCCTTAATATCATGAGGCCAAAATAATCCTGAAAATTCACCTCAACATGTACATAAAATTTCCAAACATTATACCCTTACCCTTTCAGCTTTTATCACATCATGAGGCTGAAACAATCTACTCATACCTGTTAAGAATTTCCAACTCATTATACATCAATATATATGCATCAAAATGAGTCCCTTTTTTGAGTAGTTATTCCCTATTAATAATGCAGGAATCATCCTGGAACTAATAATGACTCTACCGGATTCATGACAGTTCGTTAAAATTATGCAGATATTAAGATGTCGTTCCTGTGACATAGAAAATGAGGCTCTCCAATCTTTTCTGCGAAAAAATGTCGTTTCATTAGAATAATAGAAGAATAATTTACATCATGAGAATCTTAATGTGTGTGTGTGTGTGTACTCACCTATTTGTGGTTGCAGGGGTCGAGTCATAGCTCCTGGCTCCGCCTCTTCACTGATTGCTACTAGGTCCTCTCTCTCCCTGCTCCATGAGCTTTATCAAACCTCGTCTTAAAACTATGTATGGTTCCTGCCTCCACTACGTCACTTTCTAGGCTATTCCACTTCCTGACAACTCTATGACTGAAGAAATACTTCCTAACATCTCTTTGACTCATAGGAGTCGTCAACTTATAATTGTGACCCCTTGTTTCTGTGTCCCCTCTCTGGAACATCTTGTCTCTGTCCACCTTATCTATTCCTCGCAGTATTTTATATGTCGTTATCATGTCTCCCCTAACCCTCCTGTCCTCTAGTGTCGTCAAGCCGATTTCCCTTAACCTTTCTTCGTAGGACAATCCCCTTAGCTCGGGGACTAGTCTTGTTGCAAACCTTTGCACTTTCTCTAATTTCTTGACGTGCTTGACCAGGTGTGGGTTCCAAACTGGTGCTGCATACTCCAGTATGGGCCTGACGTATATGGTGAACAGAGTCTTGAACGATTCCTTAGGTATTGGAACGCTATTCTTAGGTTTGCCAGCCGCCCGTATGCTGCAGCAGTTATCTAATTAATGTGTGCCTCAGAAGATGTGCTCGGTATTATACTCACCCCAAGATCTTTTTCCTTGAGTGAGGTTTGCAGTCTTTGGCCACCTAGACTATACTCTGTCTGCGGTCTTCTTTGCCCTTCCCCGATCTTCATGACTTTACATTTGGCAGGGTTAAATTCAAGGAGCCAGTTACTGGACCAGGCTTGTAGCCTGTCCAGGTCTCTTTGTAGTCCTGCCTGATCCTCGACTGATTTAATTCTTCTCATTAACTTCACATCATCTGCAAATATGGACACTTCTGAGTCTATCCCTTCCGTTATGTCATTCACATATACCAAAAACAACACAGGTCCTAGGACTGACCCTTGTGGAACCCCACTCGTCACAGGCGCCCACTCTGACACCTCGTCACGTACCATGTGTGTGTGTGTGTGTGTGTGTGTGTGTGTGTGTGTGTGTGTGTGTGTGTGTGTGTGTGTGTGTGTGTGTGTGAGAGAGAGAGAGGAATTGCAAGAGGTATTATCAGCGTGATTTTTCTTGCCCCAAACAAGAGGGTGAACCACTCTGGTTCTCATCACCAGAGTGAACCACTCTTGTTCTCATCACGAGGGTGAACCACTCTGGTTTCCTCACCAGGGTGAACCACAATTTTCCACAACGAACGACCATCTGTCTCCCCGTCTGATTACGTCCAATTTTCTGAAGCGTCCTTTCTATTAAGGTGACAACTGGAGGGTGGACACCCTCATCCACACATGTATTTACACATTTCACTTTTTTATTCAACTCAAATTAACTTCACTATTCACCTCCCTTATATATATATATATATATATATATATATATATATATATATATATATATATATATATATATATATATATATATATATATATTATTCAATTGTCTCTCTATATATATTTGGTTTATTTATTCACTTTCTCAATTTGTTATTACAGTGTTATTATTTTGCATTACAGATGGACTTGATCTTATTCCTGCAACACTGAAGGTATGTCTCAGAATAATGTTTTAAATAAGATCAAAGATTAATATTAAAAGAGTATTATTTTTTTAAGCATCAGCAGATTAATAGCTTAAACCCCCATTGGAACGTTGATGAAGATGCGTGTTTTGTCTTCTCTTATAAGAAACGTCTGGGAATAGTTACTGTAGGAGAAACAGGAAGAAGGTTGTGGTAATTGTGAAAGCACGAGTGGAATGTTAGAATGGGTAACCATGGTTGTCATTCACGCCACCGTAGTTGAGTTGGGTTTATTATTTAAAGTGGTGTACTGCTAGAACAACGAGAGAGAGAGAGAGAAAGAGAGAGTTGCGGTAACTGACTCGTGATGGTCATCAACATTAATGAATATAAAGTGTCAATTATTACGCATAATTTGCCTATTCATTTAGGGAAATATATATGATTGTGGCATTATGTCACAGGGATTGCAGAATAAATTCACAAAATTTCACACTAAACTCATCTGCACAGCTGAGAGCAAAAATAACTTGCAGTATTTACCTATCAACAACAATTAAAAAAAATACATTTACGATGCGCATCCTAACCATAAAACTTTGTGTCCTGGTTTAATCACTCGTAAATCTTGTTAAAAGTCATAAATTCACAAAAGTTTCGCGAGACGCAAAATAAGTGAAATAAATCTGTTAGTTTTCTTTTTTTTTTCTAGTTTATCACATTAAATAATAGGAAAAGTGACAGAGATATCACAAGACACAAATAGTTAATCTGACAATATGAAACTAAATAACAGTCTGCTTTTTCTCCACCTAACCTGACCCGAAAAAATTATGTACAAATGTTTTATTATAGTGAATTAAATATATTCCATATGATTATTATCATGACTGTGAACACAGCTGAAAACCTTTGTTAAATGCCATTTTGTTTCCTATAAAACTGTAATTCTGTGCCTATGGATAGATTACTTTTTTTTGAACTTGATAAGGTAAGAAAAAACATTGTTGTGGGAAATTTTTATGTGGCTTAATTTAGAGGCAGAGCTCAATGCTGATATGACCAAAAAAAAATAGGCGACTTTAAAGGGAGAGACGAAGGCAAACTGGAGAAGTTTGTTGATGGAAAAGGAGACCTCATGCAAACGTAGCATTTGGGAGGAAGGCGGTCCACGAAAAGAGTTTACCTCTCAAGGGGAAAAAACAAGTGACCTCACAGAATAAAGGTGACCTCAGAGACAGGTAGGTGACCTCCAGTCTCCCTGCTAACCTGCTGCTCCTCAATGAGCAGGGCATTGTAAAACTTAATGGTTCCTCTTGAAGGGGTACTGAGCTGATTGCTAATAGCTGATAGGAGAGAGAGAGAGAAAGAAATGAATATTACCATAGTTCAAATTTATTTTTCAACTCCTGATACAATGTTAATAAACGGAAAAAAATATATTTATAAATATATATAAAGTTCCAAGTCAACTATATTTCCCTTATCTTTAATATCCACCGTAACTGCATGGGTATAGAGTTGTAAGTTATTGTTATAAATTGTTTCAAGTTTCGCTTTGTCGCTATCTACCATGGAAATGAACGAGGGTGAAATCGTTGTTGTACTCATGCAGAACGTCGAACAAATGGCAGTGAGGGACCCAGATATAATCCAATGCCCTGCTGACGAACAAGATCTACAGCGGAAAGAGGAGCCACAGACTGAGGCAAGCGAGGTCCAGATACAGGAGCCTGAGGCGCGATCTCATGAGATTGCTCGAGTCTTTGACGCAGAGATTCGGGCTCTTGAAGCTGAGTTCAGGGCTCGGGAAGCCGAGGCCCGTGCTCGAGAGGCCGAGGACCGGGCTAACGTGGCCGAAGGTAGAGCTCGTGAAGCCGAGGCCAGGTCTCGGGAGTACGAGTGCCGAACACGAGAGTCCGAGGCGAAGTATAAGAAGGTCTCCCTAGCCTGGATGGCTGAGATTAAGGAGCGAGAAGCTCAGGGCTTGTCATGGGTTGAAGCCGAGTCTCGTGCTGACGAGGCCGAGACCAAGGCTCTGGAGCTCGAAAACCGGGTCTTCGAGATCGAGAACCGGGCCTGGGAGGCAGAGGTTCGAGGACAAGAGGCAGACTTACGCTCTCGGAAGGCCGCTGAAGCCTTGGAGTCCGAGGTCTTGGCACGGATTAAAGCAGAGACTCGAGCTGAGGAGGCCGAAGCCCGGTCTCGAGAGGCCGCTCGAGCCTGGAAGGCTGAGGCTTTGGCTCGGAATGAGGCTGAAGTCCAGGCCAGTAGGATCAGATCTCAGAGAAAAACGAGAAAACTAATCCGTATCTTTTTCGTTCTATTGATCTTTATCGCCGTGGTCGGTCTGGTTGTGCTGCAGAATATGTTGAATCAAAAAGAAGCAGCATTGGACATGAAGAACGAGATCTGGATAAAAATTGATTAGTTATACGGTGAAATACTTGTCCAGACACAGCCTGGGCAAAACTGGCTTTCCGGATTTTTCAAGAGAAGCGATGTGTGAGCCCAGTGGGGTTGAACGCTCTTTGGTTGTATGGTATGGAGAATAGACTGGATGCGTGGAATTATTTTTTTTTACATTTTTTTTTTCATTTTTTTTTTTTTTAAGAATTATATTCCCTTTAGAGTGTAAAAGTTTCTCTAACATTTTCTTTTCTTGTAGGAACTTATTAATATGTGTTACTTATCCGGCTTTTAGTATTTAACAATATAGTAGGAACTGGAAGAGCAGCCATCTCTACGTAGTGTGTGTGCTCACCTAGTTGTGGTTGCAGGGGTCGAATCACAGCTCCTGGCCCCGCCTTTTCACTGGCCGCTACTAGGTCACTCTTCCTGCTCCATGAGCTTTATCATACCTCTTCTTAAAGCTATGTATAGATCCTGCCTCCACTACATCACTTCCCAGACTATTCCACTTCCTGACAACTCAGTGACTGAAGAAATACTTTCTAACATCCCTGTGATTCATCTGAGTGAGAGAGAGAGAGAGAGAGAGAGAGAGAGAGATAGAGAGAGAGAACGATTCAAGGAGAAAAATGGAGATAGAGAAAGGGAGATTAAGGGAGAGAAACAGGCACAGGAGCAGAAACAAAAATATACGATAGAAACAGAGAAAGACAGAAAAAAAAGAAGAGAGAGAGAGAGAAAAACCGAACAAAAGGGAACATGAGAATGAAACAGTGAAAGAGAAAGAGGAAAAGAAAGTAACGGAAACAAAATTCTAGAAAGGAGTAAACATACGAGAAAAATTCTTGTAAGTTTATCACATTTGATTTACAAAAAAAAAAAAAAAACTCAAATATCGTCTTCCGTCACAAACATCAACACACAAACTTTTGTACTTAAAGCTGAAAAACAAAAAAACAAGAGATTATGTCGCGTTGTTGTTAAACAAAACTAGAAAAGAGCTGGATAAATTTCCTCCATTGTTTTAATTTAGTTTCTTGAAAAGACATTCAGACTGACAGAAAAACACACACACACACATACACGAGTACTTTATGTGAATAAATGCATATAAAATTGGGTTGTCTGAATGTGCGTGGATGTAGTGCGGATGATAAGAAAGAGATGATTGCCGATGTTATGAATGAAAAGAAGTTGGATGTCCTGGCCCTAAGCGAAACAAAGCTGAAGGGGGTAGGCGAGTTTCAGTGGGGAGAAATAAATGGGATTAAGTCAGGAGTATCTGAGAGAGTTAGAGCTAAGGAAGGGGTAGCAATAATGTTGAAGGATCAGTTATGGAAGGAAAAGAGGGAATATAAATGTGTAAATTCAAGGATTATGTGGATTAAAATAAGGGTCGGATGCGAAAAGTGGGTCATAATAAGCGTGTATGCACCTGGAGAAGAGAGGAGTGTAGAGGAGAGAGAGATTTTGGGAGATGTTAAGCGAATGTATAGGAACTTTTGAACCAAATGAGAGAGTAATTGTGGTAGGGGACCTAAATGCTAAAGTGGGAGAAACATGCAGAGAGGGTGTAGTAGGTAAGTTTGGGGTGCCAGGTGTAAATGATAATGGGAGCCCTTTGATTGAACTTTGTATAGAAAGGGGTTTAGTTATAGGTAATACATATTTTAAGAAAAAGAGGATAAATAAGTATACAAGATATGATGTAGGGCGTAATGACAGTAGTTTGTTGGACTATGTATTGGTAGATAAAAGACTGTTGAGTAGACTTCAGGATGTGCATGTTTATAGAGGGGCTACAGCTATATCAGATCACTTTTTAGTTATAGCTACAGTGGGAGTAAAAGGTAGATGGGATACAAGGAAAATAGAATCAGTAAGTAAAAGAGAGGTGAAGGTTTATAAACTAAAAGAGGAGGCAGTTAGGGTAAGATATAAACAACTATTGGAGGATAGATGGGCTAGTGAGAGTGTAGGCAATGGGGTCGAAAATGTATGGGGTAGATTTAAAAATGTAGTGTTAGAGTGTTCAGCAGAAGTTTGTGGTTACAGGCGAGTGGGTGCAGGAGGGAAGAGGAGCGATTGGTGGAATGATGATGTAAAGAGAGTAGTAAGGGAGAAAAGTTAGCATATGAGAGGTTTTTACAAAGTAGAAGTGATGCAAGGAGGAAGAGTATATGGAGAGAAAAAGAGAGGTTAAAAGAGTGGTGAAGCAATGTAAAAGAGAGCAGATGAGAGAGTGGGTGAGATGTTATCAGCAAATTTTGTTGAAAATAAGAAAAGTTTTGGAATGAGATTAATAAGTTGAGGAAGCCTAGAGAACAAATGGATTTGACAGTTAAAAATAGGAGAGGAGAGTTATTAAATGGAGAGTTAGAGGTATCGGGAAGATGGAGAGAATATTTTGAGGATTTGTTAAATGTTGATGAAGACAGGGAAGCTGTGATTTCGTGTGTAGGGCAAGGAGGAATAACATCTTGTAGGAGTGTGGAAGAGCCAGTTGTGGGTGTAGGGAAGTTCGTGAGGCAGTGGGTAGAATGAAAGGGGTAAGGCAGCTGGGATTGATGGGATAAAGATAGAAATGTTAAAGCAGGTGGGGATATAATTTTGGAGTGGTTGGTGCTATTATTTAATAAATGTATGGAAGAGGGTAAGGTACCTAGGATTGGCAGAGAGCGTGTATTGTTCCTTTGTATAAAGGCAAAGGGACAAAAGAGAGTGCAAAAATTATAGGGGAATAAGTCTGTTGAGTGTACCTGGTAAAGTGTATGGTAGAGTTATTATTGAAAGAATTAAGAGTAAAACAGAAAGCAGGATAGCAGATGAACAAGGGGCTTTAGGAAAGGTAGGGGTGTGTAGACCAAGTGTTTACAGTGAAACATATGGTGAACAGTATTTGGATAAGGGTAAAGATGTTTTTGTGGCATTTATGGATTTGGAAAAGGCGTATGATAGGGTAGATAGGGGGCAATGTGGCAGATGTTGCAGGTGTATGGAATAGGAGGAAGGTTACTGAAAGCAGTGAAGAGTTTTATGAGGATAGTGAGGCTCAGGTTAGAGTGTGTAGGAGGGAAGGGACTATTTCCCAGTAAAAGTGGGCCTTAGACAAGGATGTGTGATGTCACCGTGGTTGTTCAATATATTTATAGATGGGGTTGTAAGAGAAGTGAATGCGAGGGTCTTGGCAAGAGGTGTTGGGCTAAAAGATAAAGAAGCAAATACAAAGTGGGAGTTGTCACAGTTGCTTTTGCTGATGACACTGTGCTTTGGGAGATTCTGAAGAGAAGCTGCAGAGGTTGGTGGATGAATTTGGTAGGGTGTGTAAAAGAAGAAAATTGAAAGTGAATATAGGAAAGAGTAAGGTGATGAGGATAACAAAAAGAATAGGTGACGAAAGATTGGATATCAGATTGGAGGGAGAGAGTATGGAGGAGGTGAATGTATTCAGATATTTGGGAGTGGACATGTCGGCGGATGGGTCTATGAAGGATGAGGTGAATCATAGAATTGATGAGGGAAAAGGGTGAGTGGAGCACTTCGGAGTCTGTGGAGACAAAGAACCTTGTCTATGGAAGTAAAGAGGGAATGTATGAGAGTATAGTTATACCAACGCTCTTATATGGGTGTGAAGCATGGGTGATGAATGTTGCAACGAGGAGAAGGCTGGAGGCAGTGGAGATGTCATGTCTGAGGTCAATGTGTGGTGTGAATATAATGCAGAGAATTCGGAGTTTGGAAATTAGGAGGAGGTGCGGGATTACCAAAACGATTGTCCAGAGAGCTGAGGAGGGGTTGTTGAGGTGGTTTGGACATGTAGAGAGAATGGAACGAGACAGAGTGACTTCGAGAGTGTATAAATCTGTAGTGGAGGGAAGGCGGGGTAGGGGTCGGCCTAGGAAAGGTTGGAGGGAGGGTAAAGGAAGTTTTGTGTGCGAGGGGCTTGGACTTCCAGCAAGCATGTGTGAGCGTATTTGATAGGAGTGAATGGAGGCATATGGTTTTTAATACTTGACGTGCTGTTGGAGTGTGAGCAAAGTAACATTTATGAAGGATTCAGGAAACCGGCAGGCCGGACTTGAGTTCTGGAGATGGGAAGTACAGTGCCGGCACTCTGAAGGAGGGTGTTAATGTTGCAGTTTTATAACTGTAGTGTAAAGCACCCTTCTGGCAAGACAGTGATGGAGTGAATGATGATGAAAGTTTTTCTTTTCGGGCCACCCTGCCTTGGTGGAATCGGCCGATGTGTTAATAAAAATAAAAAAAATATATATATATATATATATATATATATATATATATATATATATATATATATATATATATATATATATATATATATATATATATATTCCCTTTGCTGTCAGTAAAAACAGCTGATGCTCAGGGGCCACTGAATGCTCCCTTGACTTAAATTACAGGGCGCACTTAAAGGACATTCATATGCAAAACAGACATCGACATTCGGAGTGTTTACATCTCCGCCAGTTTTTCCACGATTCTATAAACGTTGGAGAAGTCTTGCAAATTTCGACCAAATATTCTCACTTGTGACAGATCTCCATCGACGTTTACTGTTAGCCTCGACACGACTGAATGTTCAGAGAGGGAGGAGGAAGGGAGGGAGAGAGGAAGAGGGAGAGAGAGAGAGAGAGAGGCAGAGGGGAAAGAAATAGAGAAAGGGAATGTAGAAAGATACATGGGCGAGCGTCACTAGTGGATGAGAGGCAGTGGGATAGAGGTTTAGGTGAGTCTGAGGCATAGGTAAGGGGGTACAGGTAAAATGTGCAGGTAAAATTTATAGGTAAGAGGCATAGGTAAGGGACGTAGGTAAGGGACGTAGGTAAGGGGGCATACAAAAGAATTTTAATGTAAAACGAAAGCCATAGGTAGCGAAAATCCAATATCTTTCTTATTTTTCACACACCAGTGACCTGTCACGTGACATTACTGAAACACACTCACACACACACACGAGTATGTATATATATAAACCTACATTCATACATAGATTTTCATCTCTTGAGGGGATAACAGCGTTATTCCTCCGCTTGTTTCCCCTTGTATTATATATTGACGAATATTCATTCATTACAATATACTCTCTTTCCCAGGTTTGTATGTATTGTATTGTACTTCACATAGCGATGAACCCGTGTGGGTTATTCAGCGCAAGCAGTGATGGAGGCTCGATCCTCCGTCCGCTAATCGTGGCAGGTTCTCTGACCAGTGATGTTTCATAATTATTAGGACACTTGACTGATCAAAGAAGTGGCCGCATTTACCAAACGGAGGATCGAGCCTCCAGAACTGTGTGCGTTTACTGACTGGTTTAGCGACTCATGAATAAACAGTCTACTACATTTTTGTTAGTGAAAAACTAATAAGAGGAATATATAAGAAAAAAATATGTCAATGAATGCTGGAGAGTTGAAGGTGAATTAAGAATCTTTTGAGGGAAAAGTTGGCAATAATATATTCCGAGTAGTGTGTGTGTGTACTCACCTAATTGTGGTTGCAGGGGGTCGAATCATTGCTCCTAGCCCTGTATGTGTGTGTGATGACATTATGGCCGTCTGACAGTACACTTTGGACGCTGTTATACAACACTATTTTTAATAAACAAACTCTTGTGTACATCGCCTTACCACAACTAACCTCCAAATTTGAAAAAAATATAAATAATTTGCGTATGGCTCCGTCCAGGACCAGTATTAAGTCGCGAGGTAACATTGTCCCAGGGACGGACCAGAGCGCCATCTAGTAGCCGCGGGTTCGAACCCCACCCGTGGTATGGTTTGTTTGCAATCGTGTCATTACGATTTCGTGAGTCATGTAGACCAATTAGCTGTTTGCTGTAAATTGTTCCAGCCACTTCAGTGTGACTCCGCTTGTTCTCTGCCTTTATTTTCATTGTCCTGCTTGACGGACAGACATTTCAAACACGATCTTGACAGCTCCTCCAAGAGAAGAAAATGCTAAAAAAAATCTTGGAGGTGAATCCCAAGGCGACATGAGTGAAGGCGAGAGGAAGGACCAGGTCTAAATTGAGGAATATTTAATGAAGGGCAGGGAAGCAGACCGCATTCAATGAATAGAGTGATGGGGAGACGATTGGGAACGAGGGAGGATATTTACGAATGAATGAAAGACCCCAAGTTGCGTTGGTATTTTTCTCATATATTTAAAGTTTTAGTTACAATATGCATGTAAATAACAGAATTGATGGCATTTTGTATAGAAACGCCTTTAATTTTATAATTATTTTCAATCATGGTACCATAATTGCATTTTAAGGGTAAAAATGTGAGTTAAATTTTAAATAACTCATTCAACAGGAGAGAGAGAGAGAGAGAGAGAGAGAGAGAGAGAGAGAGAGAGGAGAGAGAGAGAGAGAGAGAGAGAGAGAGAGAGAGAAATAGTGTTCCCAGACAGGAATCTTCATGACTCACAAAACCGTAATAACACGATTGTAAACAAACCAGGGTGCGGATGAGGTTAGAACCCATGGCGAGTGAGCCGTAAAAGTCCAGGTTCAGTGGCTTACGCACTGACCTGGAGTTCTAACTCCACCCGTACTGTGGTTTACTCGAAATCTTCATCATTTAAGCATCCACTAATCTGCCGGAGTTAGGTTTTTCACCTCGTTTAAACAACGAAATCTGATACTATGAAGTTAGGTACACCAACGTTGCGTTCTATACTGAGTTTGATTAAGCTCTACTCAGAGCGAAATAATGATCACATTATATGTGTGTTGTGCGCGTGTCTGTTGCTCATTACTGCCAGCAACAGGTTGCTGTATCCATATTTACTGATGGTTGAGTTTAAAGGAGCGGGGTAGAGGAAGATGAGAGGAGGAACGTAGAATATGGGGGACGTAAAAAAATAATGAAACTATGTATATTATGAGAATTTTGCAGCTAATCTGTTCTGAGCCTCTCTTTCTCTCTCTCTCTCTCTCTCTCTCTCTCTCTCTCTCTCTCTCTCTCTCTCTCTCTCTCTCTCTCTCTCTCTCTCTCTTTAGTCTCTCCGATGAGTTACGGTTTACTAAGTCAGGTCAGTTGTCTATCAGTATGTCCTGATCATTAATCCATAACCAAAGTTAAACAATTAGAATTCCAGTCAAACAAGAAACATGACTAAACATCCTCTTATCAATATCCGGACACCTTGATATAACGGCGGAACAAACATATGCCAGGATATACAACCATACATGCACGGAAAAAAAAATATGTCCAAACACCAATATATACATACAAGGGACCCCAAATAATATATGTAAGGGTATTCAGTGATATATACAGACATCCGGTCGTTTACACAGAAAAACACAGTGATATATCCTCATTCAGTGATATATACACCCAAGTATTCTAGTTTATATTCCACCACATACTCACATGGTATTTAAATAACGCACAAAATGCCGTTTGTTGCATTTTATTGAAAAAAAGTATCGTCCACGAAAGACGATATCACTTCTTTTATTAGGAGAACTGGAGACCCTGGTGGAGGTATCGTAAAATGTTGTGTTTACATACATACTTGTCGGTATATCCTACCAATGATACACATGGTATCCCCCCCAACAATGCTTTCATTATTGCCCTCGTGACCTCCAACAGTACCTCCATTACATACCTCATCGTCGCCAACAATTTCCCCCTTCACTATCTCCAACAGTGACACACTTGGCTCGCTCGACAAACTTTCTTGTAAAGTTTGAAGTATAAGTTTGCCAACACATTAGCGTTTATGATTAAGGAAAGTCATCAAAATGAACATTGTATAAAGAGTTTCTTGCAATATTTTAACTTTATTTCTTGTTAAATATTTGTTAAATTATTTTTAAATAATTGTTCAATGATAGATTGTTTTATAAAGTGTATCATCGAAACAGTGTTACTGAAGTAACACTTACCAAAAGTGTTCCATAAATCATGACGGATGTGATGAGGATAAATTCAGCTTTACAATAAACGAGTTTATACAAAGTTATCAAGATTTATTTATGTCTGTTTACTTATAATTTAATAATTCTGGTCTAGAAATCAGATGCTGGTGATGAGTTCTCGATTAGAGAAATTAAAACCACCTTTCTTTTTCATGGATCAGCTCTAGTTACCTTCTGTCTCCCTTAGGAGCAGGAGGTAATTAGGTAATTGGGTTGAATAATTTTCCATGTGTAGAATAATTTCGGTCGAGAAATCTGTATTTGTGTATTTACTCAGCAAAGCTAAACAATATGTCATTTTTTAATGGATATTTAGAAGCGTTGTCGCTGGTTTGTTGTGGCTGACTCTGTCCAATTGACTTTTCTGGGATTTGTGTCCATGATAACACAAACTCTATCCCACTGACTTTTCTGGGATTTGTGTCCATGATAACACAAACTCTATCCCACTGACTTTACTGGGATTTGTGTCCATGATAACACAAACTCAATCCCACTGACTTTTCTGGGATTTGTGTCCATGATAACACAAACTCCTTCCCACTATCGACTAACTCGTAGTTTACAAAATCACCTGAGATACCCGTATTTTTATGATTTTTTTGTTATTTTTGAGGGCAAGTTTTGTTAGTGTTAATGTGTGAATGGATATATACAATTGTATGTGACAATGATCTTTAGACACTAAGATTATTGTCACATGGGGTGAGGAAAAAAGAATTCATCTGGCGTAGGGGACCACACACTGAACGAGTCATTATCTGACACTGACCAGTGTCAGGAAACACTTGTTCTCTTTCCTGACGAACAAAACACCACCGCTCCCACTACCACCACCACCACTACCACCACCACCACCACCACCACCTGCTCTGTAAGGAAAAACATGAAACGTCTTCTCTTCCTCAATTTCGCAGAATTTTCGTGCAGAGGAAGATAACTACTGAATGATATCCTGTCTCTTGTGATTAGCTGCCGGAGGATCGAACCCCTGTCATTATTACTTCCAATAAATGGCCCGAAAGTGTTTAGCGCTTCGTGGTAGAAACACACTTGGGTAAGAGTAAAACTTTGCTTTTGAAGACGTTTCGTTTCAAGCTATAAACAGGGCGAAACATCACGTTATAGAGCTCTAAACAGAATGAAACTTTACTTAATAAATCTCTAAATAGAGCGAAACATAAAGCTCATCAGAGAGCGAAAAGTCCCCTAAAAGAAAGATTTACTCATTATTAAACTTCTACTATAATATACTATAATATTATAATAATCGCCAGTACTGGCCATCCTACACTTAGTAATTCATAAATTATTCACCTATACATAACTCTGAAGTTAGTTAATTACTTTATAAGTAATTCTGGGGTTATTTATTTACTTTGTGTGTAATCATGTCATCAATTATTCAATAATTTAATAATTTAAGGATTTATAACAAATCCTGGTGGTAATCACTTTATAAGTAATCTTAGTGTTAATTGATAATTTTAGAAGTCTTATTCCTTGGGTTAATCAATCGCTTTATAAGTAATCATGGGGTTAATTACCTTATAAATAATCCTGGTTTACTTAATCGCTTTATAAGTAATCCTAGGGCTAACTTATTACTCTATAAGTAATTCTGGGTTTGGGTCAATAATTATCCACACACAGTGTGTCTGCGTGTGTCTGTGTTGACTAGCTGTACGTCTTGCAGAAGAGTAGTAATCCCTGTGGCTTGTACGAACGAAGTCAATTTGCTGTTTCGTAAATGAGCTACGAGGAACGACTTTGGCGGCGTTGGGGACGCAGCTGTAGGGATGAAATCTGATTACCCCCTCATAAACACGCTGGATAACAGGTATATCTAGCTACTTCTACTTACACTTTAGGTCACACTACACTGGCATACACATGCATATATATACATACACACATCTAGGTTTTTCTTCTTTTTCTTAATAGCTCTTGTTCTTTTTATTTTCTCTATTGTCCATGGGGAAGTGGAAAAGAATCTTTCCTCCGTAAGCCATGCGTGTCGTATGAGACGACTAAGATGCCGGGAGCAATGGGCTAGTAACCCCTTCTCCTGTACAAATCTACTAAAAACGAGAAGAAGAAAAACTTTATAAAATTGGGTTGTCTGAATGTGCGTGGATGTAGTGCGGATGATAAGAAAGAGATGATTGCTGATGTTATGAATGAAAAGAAGTTGGATGTCCTGGCCCTAAGCGAAACAAAGCTGAAGGGGTAGGCGAGTTTCAGTGGGGAGAAATAAATGGGATTAAGTCAGGAGTATCTGAGAGAGTTAGAGCTAAGGAAGGGTAGCAATAATGTTGAAGGATCAGTTATGGAAGGAAAAGAGGGAATATAAATGTGTAAATTCAAGGATTATGTGGATTAAAATAAGGGTCGGATGCGAAAAGTGGGTCATAATAAGCGTGTATGCACCTGGAGAAGAGAGGAGTGTAGAGGGAGAGAGAGATTTTGGGAGATGTTAAGCGAATGTATAGGAACTTTGAACCAAATGAGAGAGTAATTGTGGTAGGGGACCTAAATGCTAAAGTGGGAGAAACATGCAGAGAGGTGTAGTAGGTAAGTTTGGGGTGCCAGGTGTAAATGATAATGGGAGCCCTTTGATTGAACTTTGTATAGAAAGGGGTTTAGTTATAGGTAATACATATTTTAAGAAAAAGAGGATAAATAAGTATACAAGATATGATGTAGGGCGTAATGACAGTAGTTTGTTGGACTATGTATTGGTAGATAAAAGACTGTTGAGTAGACTTCAGGATGTACATGTTTATAGAGGGGCTACAGATATATCAGATCACTTTTTAGTTATAGCTACAGTGGGAGTAAAAGGTAGATGGGATACAAGGAAAATAGAATCATTAAGTAAAAGAGAGGTGAAGGTTTATAAACTAAAAGAGGAGGCAGTTAGGGTAAGATATAAACAACTATTGGAGGATAGATGGGCTAGTGAGAGTGTAGGCAATGGGGTCGAAAATGTATGGGGTAGATTTAAAAATGTAGTGTTAGAGTGTTCAGCAGAAGTTTGTGGTTACAGGCGAGTGGGTGCGGAGGGAAGAGGAGCGATTGGTGGAATGATGATGTAAAGAGAGTAGTAAGGGAGAAAAAGTTAGCATATGAGAGGTTTTTACAAAGTAAAAGTGATGCAAGGAGGGAAGAGTATATGGAGAGAAAAAGAGAGGTTAAAAGAGTGGTGAAGCAATGTAAAAGAGAGCATATGAGAGAGTGGGTGAGATGTTATCAGCAAATTTTGTTGAAAATAAGAAAAAGTTTTGGAATGAGATTAATAAGTTGAGGAAGCCTAGAGAACAAATGGATTTGACAGTTAAAAATAGGAGAGAAGTTATTAAATGGAGAGTTAGAGGTATCGGGAAGATGGAGAGAATATTTTGAGGAGTTGTTAAATGTTGATGAAGACAGGAAGCTGTGATTTCGTGTGTAGGGCAAGGAGGAATAACATCTTGTAGGAGTGTGGAAGAGCCAGTTGTGGGTGTAGGGGAAGTTCGTGAGGCAGTGGGTAGAATGAAAGGGGTAAGGCAGCTGGGATTGATGGGATAAAGATAGAAATGTTAAAAGCAGGTGGGGATATAATTTTGGAGTGGTTGGTGCTATTATTTAATAAATGTATGGAAGAGGGTAAGGTACCTAGGGATTGGCAGAGAGCGTGTATTGTTCCTTTGTATAAAGGCAAAGGGGACAAAAGAGAGTGCAAAAATTATAGGGGAATAAGTCTGTTGAGTGTACCTGGTAAAGTGTATGGTAGAGTTATTATTGAAAGAATTAAGAGTAAAACAGAAAGCAGGATAGCAGATGAACAAGGGGGCTTTAGGAAAGGTAGGGGTGTGTAGACCAAGTGTTTACAGTGAAACATATAGGTGAACAGTATTTGGATAAGGGTAAAGATGTTTTTGTGGCATTTATGGATTTGGAAAAGGCGTATGATAGGGTAGATAGGGGGCAATGTGGCAGATGTTGCAGGTGTATGGAATAGGAGGAAGGTTACTGAAAGCAGTGAAGAGTTTTTATGAGGATAGTGAGGCTCAGGTTAGAGTGTGTAGGAGGGAAGGGACTATTTCCCAGTAAAAGTGGGCCTTAGACAAGGATGTGTGATGTCACCGTGGTTGTTCAATATATTTATAGATGGGGTTGTAAGAGAAGTGAATGCGAGGGTCTTGGTAAGAGGTGTTGGGCTAAAAGATAAAGAAGCAAATACAAAGTGGGAGTTGTCACAGTTGCTTTTTGCTGATGACACTGTGTTTTGGGAGATTCTGAAGAGAAGCTGCAGAGGTTGGTGGATGAATTTGGTAGGGTGTGTAAAAGAAGAAAATTGAAAGTGAATATAGGAAAGAGTAAGGTGATGAGGATAACAAAAAGATAGGTGACGAAAGATTGGATATCAGATTGGAGGGAGAGAGTATGGAGGAGGTGAATGTATTCAGATATTTGGGAGTGGACATGTCGGCGGATGGGTCTATGAAGGATGAGGTGAATCATAGAATTGATGAGAGGAAAAGGATGAGTGGAGCACTTCGGAGTCTGTGGAGACAAAGAACCTTGTCCATGGAAGTAAAGAGGGGAATGTACGAGAGTATAGTTATACCAACGCTCTTATATGGGTGTGAAGCATGGGTGATGAATGTTGCAACGAGGAGAAGGCTGGAGGCAGTGGAGATGTCATGTCTGAGGTCAATGTGTGGTGTGAATATAATGCAGAGAATTCGGAGTTTGGAAATTAGGAGGAGGTGCGGGATCACCAAAACGATTGTCCAGAGAGCTGAGGAGGGGTTGTTGAGGTGGTTTGGACATGTAGAGAGAATGGAACGAGACAGAGTGACTTCGAGAGTGTATAAATCTGTAGTGGAGGGAAGGCGGGGTAGGGGTCGGCCTAGGAAAGGTTGGAGGGAGGGGGTAAAGGAAGTTTTGTGTGCGAGGGGCTTGGACTTCCAGCAAGCATGTGTGAGCGTATTTGATAGGAGTGAATGGAGGCATATGGTTTTTAATACTTGACGTGCTGTTGGAGTGTGAGCAAAGTAACATTTATGAAGGGATTCAGGGAAACCGGCAGGCCGGACTTGAGTTCTGGAGATGGGAAGTACAGTGCCGGCACTCTGAAGGAGGGGTGTTAATGTTGCAGTTTTATAACTGTAGTGTAAAGCACCCTTCTGGCAAGACAGTGATGGAGTGAATGATGATGAAAGTTTTTCTTTTTCGGGCCACCCTGCCTTGGTGGGAATCGGCCGATGTGTTAAAAAAAAAAAAAAAAATAATAATAATAATAATTATCATTATTATTGTAATAAAACTGCCAATAATATAATAACAATAAAAATAACAGTCAGAATTAACTGACTAAAAGATCTCAGTTCCCTAAAGGATCTGGTAACTACATCATTCGGAAAACACAGCATCCAGTAATCCTACCATCTGGTAACCACAGCATCCAGTAATCCCACCATCTGGTAACCACAACATCCAGTAATCCTACCATCTGGTAACCACAGCATCCAGTAATCCCACCATCTGGTAACCACAACATCCAGTAATCCCACCATCTGGTAACCACAACATCCAGTAATCCCACCATCTGGTAACCACAACATCCAGTAATCCCACCATCTGGTAACCAGGGAACCATCTGGAGACTTTAATACTAAAACACACCATTGGAGAATACATTTAGTACTGCAAATCGGTTCTCATTATCAGTGAGGTGACGAGCTTGTTGTATTTATCACCTAAATGGATTCGGATCGACCTAACCGGACCAGAAATGGACACAGCAAATGTTCCCAAATGGAGCCTTAAACGGCCTCGTATGTAGCCCTAAATGGCCCTACGCGAGATTCGGTCGGATACAACGAGAACAACAAATACAACTATTGGCAACTTAATATACCATAGTTCTCCGTGAGGGAATATATCTGAAACTGATTGTACATAAATATTATGGCCGCAATTTTTCAGTCACATGCACTGAGGGTATCTGCGCACCATTATCTTACACCTGGCTACCATTAGGATCCTTTAGTCCGAATCTGCGTCCAGTAAGACTTCCATTGTGGTTTCATTAGCCTCCTCTTGGCTTCCGTTTAGCTCTGCCGTCTTAGACCATTAACAGTGCTTCAGTAGTTAGGTACCATTAACAGTGCTTCAGTAGTTAGGTACCATTAACAGTGCTTCAGTAGTTAGGTACCATTAACAGTGCTTCAGTAGTTAGGTACCATTAACAGTGCTTCAGTAGTTAGGTACCATTAACAGTGCTTCAGTAGTTAGTACCATTAACAGTGCTTCAGTAGTTAGGTACCATTAACAGTGCTTCAGTAGTTAGGTACCATTAACAGTGCTTCAGTAGTTAGGTACCATTAACAGTGCTTCCCAGTAGTTAGGTACCATTAACAGTGCTTCAGTAGTTAGGTACCATTAACAGTGCTTCAGTAGTTAGGTACCATTAACAGTGCTTCAGTAGTTAGGTACCATTAACAGTGCTTCAGTAGTTAGGTACCATTAGCAGTGCTTCAGTAGTTAGGTACCATTAACAGTGCTTCAGTAGTTAGGTACCATTAGCAGTGCTTCAGTAGTTAGGTACCATTAACAGTGCTTCAGTAGTTAGGTACCATTAACAGTGCTTCAGTAGTTAGGTACCATTAACAGTGCTTCAGTAGTTAGGTACCATTAACAGTGCTTCAGTAGTTAGGTACCATTAACAGTGCTTCAGTAGTTAGGTACCATTAACAGTGCTTCAGTAGTTAGGTACCAATAACAGTGCTTCTGTAGTTAGGTACCATTAACAGTGCTTCTGTAGTTATGTACCATTAACAGTGCTTCAGTAGTTAGGTACCATCATACAAACTACATACAATGACACTATACATATCATTAAAAGAAACTCCAACGAAAATGGTCTCTTATTATTATTATTTTTATTATTACTGCTGCTACTACTACTACTCCCACTACTACTACCACTACTACTACTACCACTACTATTTTGCACTACTACTACCACCATTACTACTATTATTATTTTTACAACTACTATATTCAAGACCAGGCGCTAAGCCCGTAAGTGTCATACCGTGCCTGGGTAATGAGAAGGGGATGAAAACTCATCTCTAATGCCCAGTTTCGTGGGCAGACATTAAACGGCTACTATGCCACAAGACGGGCAGCCAACAACAGCAGCTCCAGTACAGATGCTTGTGAGGCAGATGGTACAATGGAATCTCAGGCAGAGAGATTACTCCACTCTGACCATGTACACATCACAAAACTGTCTTGACACTGACTAACTCAAAATTAGGCTTCATTTCAGTGAATTTCTCGTGGTGAGAGAGAGAGAGAGAGAGAGAGAGAGAGAGAGAGAGAGAGACAGAGACAGAGAGAGAAAGACAGAGAGAGAGAGAGAGAGAGACAGAGAGAGAGACAGAGAGAGAGACAGAGAGAGAGACAGAGAGAGAGAGAGAGAGATGATTTAGTGAATTTCTCGTGGTAGAGGAAGAGAGAGAGAGAGAAAGATGATTTAGGTGACAACTCTTAGCTTGTAAATAAAGTTAAGAACCTGAACGTAACCTTGAAAAACCCTGTGTAAAGAGAGAGAGAGAGAGAGAGAGAGAGAGAGAGAGAGAGAGAGAGAGAGAGAGAGAGAGAGAGAGAGGAAGACACAGTTGCAGGTCCTGACTGTGGCACCCATAAACACTAATGAATGTATATTCAGTTATTGTGAATAATTTGCCTATTCATTTAGGAAAATACACATGATGCTGCCATTATGTCACTGGAATTGCATAATAAATTAATTAATTTTCATCGGGTAGAACAGTAATGAAATGCTAAATGCATTTTCACTTTTAGGAGATAAAAAAAAATTCTCAAAATTTAGAGGGGGGTATTTCGCATTTAAATGAGACACCATCATCAGTCACCACATTATAATTCATTAATGTAATATTTAATATTTCTTAGGCATAAATGTATTTTGTCACTGTTATCAGTAATAATGTAATTTTAAATAAGATGTTTTATTATTTTTTATTAATACATCGGTCTTCTCCCACTAAGGCAGGGTGGCCCGAAAAAGAAAAACTTTCACCATCATTCACTCCATCACTGTCTAGCCAGAGGCATGCTTACACTACAGTTATAAAACTGCAACATTAACACCCCTCCTTCAGAGTGCAAACACTGTACTTTCCACCTCCAGGACTCGAGTCCGGCCAACCGGTTACCATAAGTTCTTATCACAGCATAATATTAATATATACCTTTTTTTTTAGAGAGAAATATTGCATATTAAATCATTTATTGCATAGTTGTCAACGTTTCGGGGGGAAATTTAATAACCGTTATCAGGATTTATTCTCTGGCAATAGACATAACGTTCGACTGAAGCCTTAATAATATAACACACTGTAACGATATATAACACTATGTTATTGCACATAACACACTGTAACAACACATAACACGCTGTTATAGCACGTAATAACACACTGTAACGACATATAACACTCTGTTATAGCACGTAATAACACACTGTAACGACATATAACACTGTTATAGCACATGATAACACACTGTAACAATACATTATAACACGCTGTTATAACACGTGATAACACACTATACCACCACATAACACAGTTACAGCACATAACACGCTGTTAAAGCACTTAATAACACACTGTAACAACACGTCACAACACGCTGTTACAGCCAGTGAAAAAGAGGTTGTTACGATACAGTGCAACTCGTAGCTGCAACGCATTACAGAAAGTGGTTACAGTGCCAGTCGTCAGGACTGGAAAAGGGTTGACTGCGTCAATCTTTATCCAGCGAGGATTCTGGAGTTGATTAGATCGAGACTGAAGCCATATAGTGTGTGCAAGCTTTTTCTGATGTGCCAACGGATACCAGCTGGGCTGACAGTCAGTACCACTACTGCCACCACTACTGCCACCACTACTACTACTACCACCATCACTACTATTACCACCACCACCACTATTACCACCACCACCACTACTACCACCACCCCTACTACCACCACTACTACCACCACCACTACCACCACCACTACCACCACTACTACTACCACCACCACTATTAATACAACCACCAATACCACCACCACTACTACTACCACTACTACCACAGCCACCAATACCACCACCACCACTACTACCACTACCACCACAACTAACACCACCACCACTAACCACTGACAACTATCACTCATAGTTCCCATTCACACCCACTATTCACAATCACAATTCACAACCACCACTCACACCATTCACACCCACCATTCATAACCATCATTCACAATCACCATTCACAACAACCCTTCATAACCACCATTCTCAACCACCATTCATAACTACCACAATCACCTCTCACACGTGACAGAATCAGGACAGACAAATGCCTAACGGAGGGGAGATTACAGTAAAATTGGTGAGAGGGAGAGGGCGAAAGAGAGGGGAAAGGAGGAAAGAAAGAAAGAGAGAGAGAGAGAGAGAGAGAGATAGAGAGAGAGCGAGAGAGAGAAACTATCGCAAGCGGGCAATTGAGAGTAACATTCGGAAATATTAAATTTACAACATTTATATGCAGCGCTAAACCCGTGTGGGTCATTTAGGACAAAGCAAGTTGTGAAGGCTCGACCCTCTGTTCGCTAATCGACAGACAGTCTGACAGCCAAGCTGTCAGTATCTGATGAACACGGGTAGGGTACTCACCTTGGTTCTGTAAGATTCTTCTCAGTGCTGACGGTCTGATTTGGCAAGGTATGCATGTATGTATGTATGTATGTGTGTATGTATGGATGTATGTATGCTTGTAAGTATTCAAATTATCTGGCAACCGTGATTGCATCTGTGTATGTTTGAGTACATGTGTACTCACCTATTTCACCTATTTGTGGTTGCAGTGGACTAATCTTAGCTCCTGGCCCCGCCTATTCGCTAGGCACTACTAGGTCCACACTCTCCCTGCCCCAAGTCTTATCGTACCTCTTCTTAAAGCTATGTATGGACCCTGTGTGTGTGAGAGGAAGGGCTGCAAGAATCGTAAGCGCTGTCGCAATCATTATCGTAGTCAACATTATCATAAGCACCTTCGCAAGTACTATTGTAAACACTTTAGCAGGCACTGTCGTTAGCAATATCGTAAGCACTATCGTTAACACTATCGCAGCCTCTAAAACACTGCCATAAACACTATCTTAACTACTGTTGTAAACAATTTAGCAAAGCACTATCGTTGGCATTATCATACAAAACTCTAATCACAAATTTGTAAAAGAGAGAGAGAGAGAGAGAGAGAGAGAGAGAGAGAGAGAGAGAGAGAGAGACGGAGATTAAGAAAAGCTCAAGGGAGTCTTTTGCATTAAAAAAAAATATCATTTCTAAATCCCTCTTCAGGAAAACCTCTTACCCGGCGGTGAGTCGCAGACATGAAAGGAGGGAACTACAAGAGGATTTACTGGAGCTCTGCTGTCTGCGTGGGGGCGGCCAAATTTCCGCAATGAGGCCACGTATGGGAGGAGAGTGGCATGGTTAGTGTGTGTTACTGTCCCCGTCACTCTCACTGATGGTCCCAGGTCCAGCACAACACACAACTTGTATACTGATGGTCCACCAGCACACACAAGACGCCAGCACGCCGACACGCCAACACACCGGCCCTCCGACAAACCAACACTCCAACAAACTCCAACAACACATACAATGCCTGTATCGGCTTACTTCTCCTTCGTACTATAACCAAACTCAGAGATGGAATATGTAAACAGAAGGACACAACTGGAAGTTGAAAACTCTGATGAGTCATAAGGATGTTAGGAAATATTTCTTCAGCTTTAGAGTGGAACAATATGAAGAATGAAGCAGTGGAGGCAGGATCCATACATAGCTTTAAGAAGAGGTAAGATAAGACTTTTGGATTTGGGAGAGAGTGGACTTAGTAGCGACCACATATAGGTGAGTACACACACCCAGTAGCGGCCAGTGAAGAGGCGGGGCCAGGAGCTATGAATCGACCCCTGCAACCACAACTAGGTGAGTACAACTAGGTGAGTACACACACACACACACACACACACACACACACACACACGCACGCACGCACGCACGCACGCACGCACGCAGAAGATATACGATAAAGTTTATGGAGTAGGAAGAGAGTGGATCTAGCAGCGACCAGCGAAGAGGCGGGGCCAGGAGCTGTGAATCGACCCCTGCAACCACAAAAAGGTGAGTACAAACACGCACCAGAAGAGACAGTCACATATTTTCCTGTCTGCAGATGTAATATGAATGAGGCAAATAACAAAAGGATGAGAACAAAGGCTAAAAATGCACCTAAACAAAGGAACGATAACCAGCCAATAAAAGATGAAAATTGCGGAAAGGGGTAAAAAAAGTAATCCGGAATCTTTGTATAGACTCAGGGACAGACTTCAAACTTGCCACATGGATTTCCATTACATTTAAATTAAATTTCTAAACCAGCAAAGATCACAGAGCGTCTGGTAAATGGTACAGTGCCCCCGGGTCATCAGGTAAATACAGTGAGCTGGGACGATTAGCCAGGTACCCAAGACACCAATCAGATAAATACAGTGAGCTGAGACGATTAGCCAGGTACCCAAAACACCAATCAGATAAATACAGTGAGTTGAGACGATTAGCCAGGTACCCAAGACACCAATCAGATAAAAACAGTGAGCTGAGACGATTAGCCAGGTACCCAAGACACCAATCAGATAAATACAGTGAGCTGAGACGATTAGCCAGGTACCCAAGACACCAGTCAGATAAAAACAGTGAGCTGAGACGATTAGCCAGACACCAATCAATGAGTTACTCACAGCTTACCACAACAACAACTCAGCTCATCTCGTTTCTTTAAAGACTATAAAAATATTTCTCCTCCTAAAACTTTCTTTTTAAACTTTCGCTGACCCGAGAAAGTTGTAGAGCAAATTTGCCAACTCACTGAATACAAGTTTAATTGAAAAGATCCTTAGAGATAAACGTAACGTGTTTCCGGAAGACTGAAATAATAATAATAATAATAATAATAATAATAATAATAATAATAATAATAATAATAATAATAATAATAATAATAAACGATTACTTGAATTGTTTTATGGCCTTGTTAGTTCAGTTTTTCTAGTCAGAATCTTAAAGAAAGCTTAGTGATCTTGGAAGTCAGAAAAAGGAAGATTTGTGGGAAATTAAAGGCTATTGAAGAAGCTCATTCAGTCGTTAATCTGAACTGGGAGGATGGACTAGCGTGCTGTGGCTCCATTCTACTGAAACACGCCTCTCGCATTCTGTACACGCCTCTCGCATTCTGTACACGCCTCTCGCATTCTGTACACGCCTCTCGCATTCTGTACACGCCTCTGGCATTCTGTACACGCCTCTCACATTCTGTACACGCCTCTCACATTCTCTGCACGCCTTCAGACTTTCAAAGAGTATAATAAAGCATATGAACACAGAAGACATCATCGGGGTTATCTGAGTCACGAGAGTTACTAACCCAGTATACCGCAACGAAGGGGTATACTGGGTTAGTAACTTGTGTGTCATCAATAATATACTAACTCTGGGTTAGTATATCATTGATGGTACACAACGCTGACTAGCTGATGAACAAGACGCATGTGCAAACACGTGGCGACGTTTATTGACGAAAGGTTTCGCCCATAAACAACTTCAGTCGAATGGAGGATTGACGTTTATGCTGGAATTAGCGAGCTAATTCTGCTTCGACGTGTCCCTCGGTCTTTAATGGGCGTTCGGTTCGTTAGAATTGATCAGTCGAAAATGGTTCGCAGGTGTAAAACGTCTCAACCACATCGATCCATTGACCACGTTTTTAGATATATTTTTTTATGGGTACAGCTTATAAAAGAAAAGACTCAGGGAGAGAAAAAAAATAGTTCCTTATGAGCTGAAAGAATTTTGCGCATATTTCTCTCGTCAAAATTGAGGGTGAGAAGCCGCAGGCATTAATCAATGGGGGTTGCCCTTATTTCCGCGCTCGGAATGACGCCGAAAAGCATTTGGGAAATGTGTGTGTGTGTGTGTGTGTGTGTGTGTGTGTGTGTGTGTGTGTGTGTGTGTGAGTGTGAATGAAAACCGGTTTGAAAACCTTCTATAATATTTGTTTTCACACTCACTGAACTATATGTCGAATTGCAGTTCTTGAAATCTCCCTCCATGATGTTGCTCTGGCTCTGTGATCTTTAAACAAAAAATCACATATTGCTCTGTGATCTTATTGAACCTTTCTTAGCTCTGTGATGTGTTATCTTACCGAGCTTTCTTAGCTGTTATCTTCTAATTCATCTCATTATGAAAGCTTCCTTAGCTCTTTGATCTTAATTTAGCTCGTTAACGTTTCCCTTCGTGCATTGATTCTATCTCGTCTCTCGTTTATATTTAATTTTCATTCTTCTACCTGCATTTTATCATTTTGTTAATTCATTCTCTCTCTCTCTCTCTCTCTCTCTCTTATCTATCTATCTCTTACAACCTTTTATTACCATGTTAAGCTGTTGTCTCATCTGTTCTTCTACCCTTCAATTCTCCATCTTATTCTCTCTACTTCGCGGCGTTCTCTACATTCTGCCAAATTATCCATCAAGTCTGGACCACCCTCCTTACACAACAGTTTTCGATACACAAGGCAAGACCAAGACACCCACTGCTCACCCATAACACAACGTGATGATTCCTTTCTGTTGGAATTCGATGCTGTTCTTGTGCTAATCCTGTCTTCTTCCATCTTGAAATGAAAGCTAGACTCTATATTGTTATTTTGGAAATGCTGTAAAATACCGACACCTGTTGCCTTTGTATGTGACTGAAGAAGTCTATTGTGTGGGCGAAACGTCTCAACAATAAAGATACCCAACTGTTACACATGTGTCTTAATCATTGACTAAACACTACTGAACTTATATTATTCAGGGGTAACATGATTTGATGCATTATCTCCATTATATTTAGGCCAATTAATCCTCTCGATATATTTTTTTTTTAGAATGCACACAGCCTTTTGGCCTACTGCAAATACACTCTTACGGCATTTTGCAGACACCTGGCCCACTTGGTCGTCTTTCTGACCGGTTTAAGACACAGCTGTGTTTTATGTGTGTTTTACATTCCTCTCTGTTTTGCACTCGTGGAAAAGCAGTGTCAGGTCACGCCTTGCGTCTCAGTGACCAGAGGATACCTCTCTCTCTCTCTCTCTCTCTCTCTCTCTCTCTCTCTCTCTCTCTCTCTCTCACCCACACTCACTTTGTCATTGATTTTTGCAGTTACCGAACCTTTCCTGCAGCAAGTTGTGTCACTTGACGTTTTTTTTTAAGCAAACTCTGAAGTTTAACGCTTCACATATTGCTTTATTATACGCTGTAGAATTTTTTTTTGTCTTCTAGAGTTTAATGTTTCAAACTTAGTCTCTAGAGTGCACTCTGTGGGTTAATTCTTCACAGTTTTAAAGTGCACTCTGGAAGTTAATATCTCACAACTTAATAGTGCACTCTAGAGTTTAATATTAAACAGCTTAATAGTGCACTCTAGAGGTTAATATTTCGCAGTTACTTTCACTCTACGAAAGACTCGTGGCTGCGTCTGCAGCAAACTCGACACAGACCCAGCAGAATGTAGTTACCAGATTTTTAATTACATTTTTTTGGTAGCTCTGGGATCAGACCTTCGCTCGTGGCGTCTCGTTTACATCATATATTTTAGCACATTTTTTTTTTTTTTTTTTTTTTGCGCAGAATTTTTTTTGCGCAGAATTTTTTTTGTGGATGTCACATGACGCCTCAAACCGTTCTGAAACGTCACGATATTCCGGCCGGTGATAACATATCACATATTTTAAGATTAAGAATGAAAAGTTGATTAGAATCTATAAAAAAAAATTCTAGTCTTGAAATCCGTTCCAGAATACTTCAAGATTTTTAATGTTAGTATCATGTCTCCTCTTCTCTTACCAGCCAAAGAGGGTCTTGTCAGTGTTGTTAGTCTTGGTAACTATTTCACATTTGCTACGTATTTCGGTTTTTGTCCCTTCTGTGTTCCACACATTGTATTTTAGGTATTTGTGTGTGTGTCTGCATGTATTCACCTATATGTGGTTGCAGAAGTCGAGTCACAGCTCCTGTGCGTGCATGTGTCGCCGTTTATGCAGGGTGACAGAGGAGAATTTCTCAGAGGTTTATGTGCTTCCCCAGAGCCCTTGCTACGCACTTTTTATTACTGAGACTCACGTTTATGTGAATATTTTAGTGGTCACCGCCTTATTTCAAAAAACACACACACACACACACACACACACACACACACACACACACACACACACACAAGAACACGCTCACGTCCGTTCCCGTAATGAACACATCATGTTCATAACAGCTGTTTGTAAATACACTGCTGTCTACATTGTAGGAGACCTGATATATATATATATATATATATATATATATATATATATATATATATATATATATATATATATATATATATATATTATATATATATATATATATATATATTTATATATTTATATATATATATATATATATATATATATATATATATATATATATATATATATATATATAAACAGAAAAATGGACGGGGACTGGAGCTGTGGTTCATGCAGGTAACAAGTTCAGTGCTGAAACCATTCAGTCACGAGGGTTTTAATAGGATGGTGAAGGGCTTTGTGGCTCGCTTCAGATACGGGGAATTCAGGATGGGATAAGTTATACTTTCGTTATAGCAGAATTAAATTGGATTTAGGATGTGGTGTAAGCAATTCGTTATTTTCAATCGTTATATGACGCTTTTCTCAAAATCTTTATTTTGTTTTATTCCGGATTATTTGCATAATGAGGGGTCATTATTTTACGAGTTCGTAATAAAAACAAGCTGAAATATGTAATAAAATTAAGTAGTGTCTTACGTCAGTTAAGTCAACTGCGATGTTTGGTAGTTGGAAATTTGGACGATTTCTCTCGTTCTTCTCATAAGATATATGATTGTTTTTCAGCTGTTGTGAACGCAGATTTCAACAGAGCTTAGCGATATAGACCTGTCATTATCATTACCACCTACTGCCTTCTAGGCCTCAGTCGAGATTCTTATTATATCTCCTATTATTTTCAACAGGGATTATCATCTTCCAGAAGAGTAGTAGGAGTGTAAACGATATCAGGCTACAAGAGTGTATGCCTGGAGGGTGTTTCGGGGGTCAACGCCCCCGCTGACGGTCCGTGACCAGGCCAGTGTAACTTGAAGCAGTAAATAACGCTGCATACGACTGCCCTACCTTCCATAGGTGGTATTGCCTAGCTTTAGATAATACTGTTATTCGATTATTATTAAAACATATTATAAGTGTCCAGAGCAGAGAAGCAATCACATACTTGAACGTATATCTAAATTGTTAGATAATACTCCCAGGGATGAAAACTGAGAGATATTAATTAATTATTACTAGAATATACATTAATATTAACATAATCACACTTGTCCTTAAGTTTTATTGAAGACTGTCATAATCAATGTCGTTTAATATAAGAACTTAATGAACATAGAGATTTTAATAGTTAATTTACGTAGATTCCGGATGCTGCAAGCTCAATCGTTTATGGGGGTATCTTTGCCAGGAAGAATGATGTACTCGTAGGTGAAGTGTGTTTCTACGAGTGTGAAGAATGTCTTATTTAACCATCTCTAGTCTAAGTGGGAACTCTCAGTAGAATGTTAGATCCTGCTAAGTCCCAAACCAAAATCTTACTGAAGCGATTCTACGAATCCCTTCAGAAAGTTCCGTATCTGTGGGGATTTGTAGAATCCACACAACCACGAATCCCCCACAAACCCATTTGTAGAGTTAAAAACACTCTCAATACACGCACGTTTCACTATAGAACTAAGAGATTCCCAGGACACTCTAGAGACTCGTAAGAGTCTCTAGAGTGTCAGAGTCTAGAGTGTTAAATTAACACTCCGAGACTCCGAAGTGTTACATTAACACTTTAAAATAACGCTTAAGTGTACTGAGTACCCCACACATCTAAACAGGAACCAGAAATACTCCTTTCATCTTATGAGTTCAGTACTTCTCTCTATCTATCTATCTATCCATTCATCTGTTTTCTCCAGCTATCAGCTCTCAACACCTTTTATATAGCTAGATGAAACCTGAATGACTACCAACATCTCACGTCATTTCTCGGTGACGTGAGATGACGTATTATTGGATCATAATGCATGAGCCAATAGACAATTAAATAGAACAAATAACACTTCGCAGATAGCAATAGATGGACGCACAACGATCACGTACTAGACTTTCTGGCTTAATTGAATAAGAAACTCTACTTACTCAACTCTCAACTACATTATGCAAATTAAATGATTCTAACATATATAACTTATATACGTTAGTATTTCAGCTTCAAATACAACGGATATCTTGAAATTATATATATATATATATATATATATATATATATATATATATATATATATATATATATATATATATATATATATACACATTTGTATATGTATTTGTATATGTCTGAAAGACAGATAATTTTATGATGGGTGTACTCACTGTTGTGGTTGCAGGTGTGTGTGTGTGTTCAACTCCACTGCAATCAGTCAACGCAAGATAATATGCAACTAGCGTCAACTATTTCTAGCCTATCAACTGGAATGCAGAAAAAAAAAACGAATTAGCATGACATACCCTGAGTTATTTTAACATTCTTGGGTAGATTACGATGTCACTGGCATTTAGAATATTAAATCGGCCGCCAGTAAAAGTCTTGACGACCGAGTCTAGTGAAATCTTGTCTGTTTCACATGTCGTTTTAGCGACCAGGTCCAGTGGGAGTCTTAACGACTTGCTCTAGTATTGTTTTAACGACTTGGTCTGGTGTGGTTGTGGCGACGATGTTGTGTGGTCTTGACGACCAGTTTTGATGTAGTCTCGAGAGCTGAACCAGACGACCAGGTCTGGTGTTGCGTTAAACGACCAGGTCTGGTGTTGCGTTAAACGACCAGGTCTGGTGTTGCGTTAAACGACAGGTCTGGTGTTGCGTCAAACGACCAGGTCTTCTTTGGCTCTGATAAGCGAGACGAAGGGAAGTAGGAACTAAAGGTTACCTTGGCTCTCCCTTACTTCTTCCCTGACTCTTCCGAAGATCTCGGACTCAGACACCTGCCTCTCCCATGGCCAGCATCCATCATACATCAGCACGATACCTCGGTCGCTTTTCATCTTCAATTTGTGTGTTTGTGATTAGTTGTAAATGACAGCGTGTTTGTGGGTTTGTTTGTTATTGGTTGTAAATGACAGTGTGTTTGTGGGTTTGTTTGTGATTAGCTCCGGCCACAGTATAGCGGCTTCTATCCTCTCCCTCCCAGGTCTGCTGCACCTCATATGGCCACTCAGTGCAAGGTGTGGTGGAGGCTCGATCCATTGTCAAATAATCGCAAGACAGAAACTCTACCATCCAGAAGAATGTTTATATTTCGCTTTGACTTTAATGTTTATTCGACTCTAATGTTTACATGACTAACATTTATATGGTTCTAGTGCTTATATGACTCTAATATTAATATGACTAAGTTTCTGCGGGTCCAGATAGATACAGCAGGAGAGCTTATCTGTCTTGCGATTAGCGGATAGACGATCGAGCCTTCACCCCTCAATACCGTGGCTGGAACAAATGTTGGAACAATACCGTGGCTGGAACAAATTCAAAACTAACATTTCGCTGCGTCCAGGAGCATTATCAAGTAGAGAATTAATAATAATCCTGGAAGAACTGAAACGTCATTGAATTTCCATTTCAAGTCTGAGAATTTGTGAGTGTAGGAGAAACGTCAACGACAAAGCTCGGTATCACACAATTATTAATACCAGCAGTGTATATAAGGGTCATACAGTGCTGCAGGGGTGTGCTTGCTTGGTTATAGACTAGTGAGGGCGGAGAGGATATCAGAGGTAGGGTTAGAAAGGGCTGTGAGGAGTGCTAAAGCAAGTGCCATCAAAGTTTGTGTAATAAAGCTGTTGGTGTCAAAAAAGTCAGAGGGAGTCTGTGTCAAAGGTGGGGCCGTCAGCGAGGAGGGAAGATAGCATCACACAATATGCCCAGGAGATGGATTCCAACACAGTGGTCACTCTGCTGGTGTCGCGGCTCAGCCAGGACATACACGGAAGACGCCCAACAACTTACACGTTGGTGAAATTACGTGTTGGTGAAATTACCGATAATATGTTAAGGAAAAGGGCACAAGTGCAACTAATGCAACATTTTATTGGTAACGGCTTTACAAAACTCCTGGAGAGCGAAACGTTGCCACAATAAAATGCCGCATTAGTTGCATTTGTGTCCTTTTATATACTAAGATTTGTAAGGTCAGCGCGGAAGAGTGATGATGTTGATTCCTGCCAGGGAACGGATCAGATCTGGCTAACCCAGGGCATAGGTTAGTGGGTTTGGGTTTGAAAAGGACTTGCCAAGTATGGGCCAGTAGGCCTGCTGCAGTGTTCCTCCTTTCTTATATTCTTACGTATAGGGAAGGTCAGGTAAGAGCACAGCATCAAACCAACGGACGATTGATGAGGTCAAAGTCACCATGGGGTCATAGTTGGTAGTAAATTTAATACTCGTCTTTAATCCTTGTTTGTATTACTAATGTCATTACAATTAAAAAGCCAAGTAACGCTGATCTTACTACTGTACCTGGACAATGACGGGTTACGAAAGCTTTAAAACTATCTCTGATCTATGGTAAGCTCACTAGAGCTCAGTACACGAATCTTATCTAATGATTAGCTGTGACAAGCTAACTGTATCTGTAGCTTTTGTATTGATGTGGGCTAGTGGATACGGCGTCCACCTAGTGTTTAGTAAATAGAAACTCTCTTCCCTGCAAGGTATGGGTTAGTAAAAGCATGTACCCTAATTTGTTTCACGAATACACACACAAAAAAATCACCCACAGGGGAAATATAATCCTTCAGAGGGAGAACATACGTATTCACGAAAGTCTCAATACATGCGTCATACTACACAAATCATGCCCAAAAAACACATATGTAAATACGAACGATATTACGCTCATAAGGCATGTATTACCACAACAAAAAATAATCCGGAAAACACGCATATATAGTTAAAATCCACATCAACCAATAATACCACACATACCACCATCACATACCACCATCACCACCATCAGCAGCAAAATCTTTCTCTAAACCATTGTACCATGTGTTTTTTCCCTCATTCACTTCCTAAAAATTCTTCGGCTCAGTCGTTTAAATATGCAGTTCAGGATGAAGGGGGATAATTCAGGATTCACTTTGGTCATAAATGCTTCCCCACGATCGAGGTAATTACTCGAACTATGCTCAAGTGAAGCCACTCTACTAATATTTTTCATATATATATATATTTTAGTAGTAAGGGAGAAAAAGTTAGCATATGAGAGGTTTTTACAAAGTAGAAGTGATGCAAGGAGGGAAGAGTATATGGAGAGAAAAAGAGAGGTTAAAGAAGTGGTGAAGCAATGTAAAAGAGAGCAGATGAGAGAGTGGGTGAGATGTTATCAGCAAATTTTGTTGAAAATAAGAAAAAGTTTTGGAATGAGATTAATAAGTTGAGGAAGCCTAGAGAACAAATGGATTTGACAGTTAAAAATAGGAGAGGAGAGTTATTAAATGGAGAGTTAGAGGTATCGGGAAGATGGAGAGAATATTTTGAGGATTTGTTAAATGTTGATGAAGACAGGAAGCTGTGATTTCGTGTGTAGGGCAAGGAGGAATAACATCTTGTAGGAGTGTGGAAGAGCCAGTTGTGGGTGTAGGGAAGTTCGTGAGGCAGTGGGTAGAATGATAGGGGTAAGGCAGCTGGGATTGATGGGATAAAGATAGAAATGTTAAAAGCAGGTGGGGATATAATTTTGGAGTGGTTGGTGCTATTATTTAATAAATGTATGGAAGAGGTAAGGTACCTAGGGATTGGCAGAGAGCGTGTATTGTTCCTTTGTATAAAGGCAAAGGGGACAAAAGAGAGTGCAAAAATTATAGGGAATAAGTCTGTTAGTGTACCTGGTAAAGTGTATGGTAGAGTTATTATTGAAAGAATTAAGAGTAAAACAGAAAGCAGGATAGCAGATGAACAAGGGGCTTTAGGAAAGGTAGGGGTGTGTAGACCAAGTGTTTACAGTGAAACATATAGGTGAACAGTATTTGGATAAGGGTAAAGATGTTTTTGTGGCATTTATGGATTTGGAAAAAGGCGTATGATAGGGTAGATAGGGGGCAATGTGGCAGATGTTGCAGGTGTATGGAATAGGAGGAAGGTTACTGAAAGCAGTGAAGAGTTTTTATGAGGATAGTGAGGCTCAGGTTAGAGTGTGTAGGAGGGAAGGGGACTATTTCCCAGTAAAAGTGGGCCTTAGACAAGGATGTGTGATGTCACCGTGGTTGTTCAATATATTTATAGATGGGGTTGTAAGAGAAGTGAATGCGAGGGTCTTGGCAAGAGGTGTTGGGCTAAAGATAAAGCAAATACAAAGTGGGAGTTGTCACAGTTGCTTTTTGCTGATGACACTGTGCTTTTGGGAGATTCTGAAGAGAAGCTGCAGAGGTTGGTGGATGAATTTGGTAGGGTGTGTAAAATAAGAAAATTGAAAGTGAATATAGGAAAGAGTAAGGTGATGAGGATAACAAAAAGAATAGGTGACGAAAGATTGGATATCAGATTGGAGGGAGAGAGTATGGAGGAGGTGAATGTATTCAGATATTTGGGAGTGGACATGTCGGCGGATGGGTCTATGAAGGATGAGGTGAATCATAGAATTGATGAGGGGAAAAGGGTGAGTGGAGCACTTCGGAGTCTGTGGAGACAAAGAACCTTGTCCATGGAAGTAAAGAGGGGAATGTATGAGAGTATAGTTATACCAACGCTCTTATATGGGTGTGAAGCATGGGTGATGAATGTTGCAACGAGGAGAAGGCTGGAGGCAGTGGAGATGTCATGTCTGAGGTCAATGTGTGGTGTGAATATAATGCAGAGAATTCGGAGTTTGGAAATTAGGAGGAGGTGCGGGATCACCAAAACGATTGTCCAGAGAGCTGAGGAGGGGTTGTTGAGGTGGTTTGGACATGTAGAGAGAATGGAACGAGACAGAGTGACTTCGAGAGTGTATAAATCTGTAGTGGAGGAAGGCGGGGTAGGGGTCGGCCTAGGAAAGGTTGGAGGGAGGGGTAAAGGAAGTTTTGTGCGAGGGCTTGGACTTCCAGCAAGCATGTGTGAGCGTATTTGATAGGAGTGAATGGAGGCATATGGTTTTAATACTTGACGTGCTGTTGGAGTGTGAGCAAAGTAACATTTATGAAGGGATTCAGGAAACCGGCAGGCCGGACTTGAGTTCTGGAGATGGGAAGTACAGTGCCGGCACTCTGAAGGAGGGGTGTTAATGTTGCAGTTTTATAACTGTAGTGTAAAGCACCCTTCTGGCAAGACAGTGATGGAGTGAATGATGATGAAAGTTTTTCTTTTTCGGGCCACCCTGCCTTGGTGGGAATCGGCCGATGTGTTAAAAAAAAAAAAAAAAAAAAATATATATATATATATATATATATATATATATATATGTGTGTGTGTGTATAAATGTTCTAATATCTATTTTTGTCTTCGTTCACAAGTTTCTTCAAACATCTACCAGAATTAGAAAGAAAATGCTTCGTCAGGAGATCAGATGTTTCAGTGTTGACCCCTGACACCACAAACCAGTACTCCGGTGCAAATCAGAATTCTGTAGTGGGCGATCAGAGCCCATTAGACACGTCCAAAGGTGGCTGTCAGAGCTAAAGAAACCTCTTCCTTCACCAATGGCGATCAAAGTCCATTAGACACGTCCAAATGTGGCTGTGAGAGCTTAAGAAACCTCTTCACCAATACATCAGCAGCGGAAAAGAGAGATTAAGGGAGACGTCAGCAAGGAAGGAAATGTAACGTAAACACACGAGAGTAGGGCAACAGTGTTAATAATCTGCCGATTTGTTTCTGCCTCTTTTCCTCTCTAAAACAAATATGTTTGGTGCTCGTTTTACAATTTACGGGTTAGTAGCTCGTAAACACGTTTGAAAGATGAATGTGAATGTCTAGGTGGACTAACATATTGAGAGAAAATGTTCGTTTTAACGGCCATTTACTGTTGTATCTGTTTTATAATTCTAAACAAGAGCTGTATTAAGTAATATGTAAATAGGATGAAAATGGATTAAATTACCAACAATATGCTAGGGAAAAGGAGAGAGAGAGAGAGAGAGAGAGAGAGAGAGAGAGAGAGAGAGAGAGAGAGAGAGAGATTGGGTGAATATATTTGTGCAGGACAAAGACATCAACGAAGTAAAGACAGTTGATCAAATGAAATCGCTTACTCACAGATGGCTCCAACTTCATCCTGTTCCCTACGTGTATGTTTCACAACAATAAAAATGCTTTAAAATGAGCTGATGTAGGTAACAGCTCTTAACTTATAAATAAAGTTAGGAACCTTAGCCTCTCTCCCTGTGTAAAGAGAGAGAGAGAGAGAAAATAAAAAAGAAAGCAACTAATACCATATGTTAGGTAGTTATTCAGGCAAGACTACACACTGAGGCCGGAAAAAAAAGATCTTGCATCTCAAAGTCAAATGTTTATATCTAATCTGTTTGATGCTGTGTGGAATGATCCTCGTTAGAACATATAAATAAATAAACCTCATTTTCGAATATCCAAAATAAATCTCTCATCAAATTTTCCCCCTGAACGTAAGCTTATTAACCTACGACTTTTTTTTAGGGTTGAATTTTTATTAAGTATAAACAAATAGTCACATTGCTTATGGTTTCCAGCGAAATAAAATATTATAATCACTTCAGATTTTTTTTTATTAATTATAAGATAAATAATATTAATACTGAGTCTCTGATGCATTGCTTTTGTTGCTTTTGTTTCAGTTTACGTGTATATGTCCAGCTAAAGTTTCAAAAGCAATTACTTTTGCATAGCTAACTGCTAAATTAGCTTACTTAATAATGAAACTTACTTAGCTAACAATTACACTTAGCAATTACTGTTACTTATCTAAGAATTGCTCTTCGTTATCTAGCAAGTACACTTATCTAACAATTACACTGACCTAGCTAACAATAATTACACTCGTATATCTAGTATTCCCACTTATTTAGCATTTACACTGATCTTCATCCCTGATTCAGGTGACTCTGGTGATCTCTGATCTATGTGATTAAAATTAGACACGTGTCTATTTTTTTAGACACGTGTCTAATTTTTTCATCTTGTCAGTATTGTATACCATTCATGTACAATCTGATCTATGTCTTCAGCAAGACAAATATATGAGTAATAAGGACTGGGTTTGATTAGCACTTGAGATACTGAAGCAAATTCTGGGGCAGCTTTGGGAAAAGTTTGGATAAATAAGTTGGTGGGAATTATTGGTTTTGAGGACTTGTGTTTTATGGGCCAGTAGGCCTTCAGCAGTGTTCTTCCATTCTTATGTTATTGTGTGTGTGTGTGTGTGTGTGTGTGTGTGTGTGAGCTTGCCTTCCATTACTGTGGATGCCCTGTACATTGGCTGACCCGAGGTCATCAGTGGCGATCGGAAGGTCAGCAATATTCTCCACCCCGAGCTACTGGGCAGTTGTACGTGACCTCAGTGCCGAAATGCAGTCGTTACTTACTGTAAATATAGCCAAGTCCCTATGAATTTATGCTCTCTCTCTCTCTCTCTCTCTCTCTCTCTCTCTCTCTCTCTCTCTCTCTCTCTCTCTCTCTCTCTCTCTCTCTCTCTCTCTCTCTCTCTCTCGTAGAGAGCAAGGCAGATACTTTCGTTGTGGATCGACAAAGGTGTAATCCTCCCCGCAGGCAATAGACACGAGTTTCCCAACATTTTTCCTTCACCTCCTCCACTGATCTCACAATATTGATAAAAACATCCAGTGCTACGGCATTAACGTTTACTTTTCTTGGGTGTTGGGAAATGAGGACGCAATCAAGGAAGGGGAGAAGAAGGGAAAGGGGAAGGGGAAGGAAAGGGGGGATTCAAAACAACAATAATAAAAAAAAAAATTTACTTTTCCACCTGTCTCATGAAGACCTTCCCCTCCCTCCCGAAGTGCGAATGGTTACTGGCCCATCTCGTCGTCAGGAAAACAAAGATTCAGCTCTGGAAAATGTGGTTGAGAAACCCCACTGGAGGTAATTCACACTCCTTTCGTCTCGCTGAGTATTGTGGAGTTGAATTTTGTCGTCAAGGAATGTAAATCGGATATTCTCTCTTACTGAAAAGGGTATATACGCTGAATAAGCGGGTATCTCTCACTGAATATACTCTGACAGTTTGCTTCAGTCCTTAGTGTTCTTGACTGGTGGTGCACAGGTGACATGCAGCCTTAATGACCTTCGTGGTGATGGTAGGTTTTCAAACCAATAATTTTAAAAATCTTCCTCAATGATTATTTTGGGGTTGAATTTTACAGTCAGGAAATGTTATTCATATATTATCTGTCTTATTGATAAAAAATTCTTTCCTCTCTATTTTTTATTTTTATTTTGAGTATGCTGGTTGCCAGTCTGAGGTCAGGATTACTTATCAGTTTCCTCTGTTTATCCTGGAAAAATAAACACAAATGCTGTATAATGTGATCCTTTATTGACAACGTTTCGCCCACACAGTGGACTTTATCAAGTCACAAATAGATGTACCTGGGTGAATAGTACATGAGGTGGAGAATGCTGGGTAGGTTGGATTTGAGACGGACCCCCACGGGACGGGCGGGTCCGTCTTAGTCTGGTTCTCAGCGTTAGCCTCACCTGTTTCTCTAACCTGGGTTGCTACCGTCAGCTTTAATTGCTTCTCATGCAGCTAGATTTTCCAGTGTATCACAACACTTCCATTATATACTGCCAGAGGCGAATTGTTGCCCGTTTTCAATTTTCTCCTGTAATTACTCATTGCTAATTGCACCCGCGGGTAGATGCTTCCACTTGTTTAAACAGGTAACTTCTGGATGCCTTATTATCCAAGCAATATGTTGGTAGGACTTCCCTGTACTTCCAAGATTATTACTTATCTAAGACCGTGTGGACAAAAATTCTTTGCAGGAAAACTTGTATTTGGAACATTGTTTCAAGTTGTATGATTTAATTAAAGTCTACGTAGAACGAAACGTCTTTTCGCTATAAATTCTTGCTCTGAAACGCATGTTTTCTTCAGTAACCCACAGTGACATGGCCCATATTCAGTGTCTTATTTCTCTGTGTCTGACACTATTAGTTCCTCATTGTTGGTTCAACGTTGTTGAACCTACTCCAGGCACTCCTGGGTATTGGTTCAACGTTGTCTTCAGGAACCTACTTCAGGCACGCCTCGGTATTGATTCAACGTTGTCTTCAGGAACCTACTTCAGGCACTCCTCGGTATTGGTTCAACGTTGTCTTCAGGAACCTACTTCAGGCACGCCTCGGTATTGATTCAACGTTATCTTCAGGAACCTACTTCAGGCACGCCTCGGTATTGGTTCAACGTTGTCTTCAGGAACCTACTTCAGGCACTCCTCGGTATTGGTTCAACGTTGTCTTCAGGAACCTACTTCAGGCACGCCTCGGTATTGATTCAACGTTATCTTCAGGAACCTACTTCAGGCACTCCTCGGTATTGATTCAACGTTATCTTCAGGAACCTACTTCAGGCACTCCTCGGTATTGGTTCAACGTTGTCTTCAGGAACCTACTTCAGTCACGCCTCGGTATTGATTCAACGTTGTCTTCAAGAACCTACTTCAGGCACTCCTGGGTATTGGTTCAACGTTGTCTTCAGGAACCTACTTCAGGCACGCATCGGTATTAGTTCAATATTGTCTTCAAGAACCTACTTTAGGTACGCCTCAGTGATGGGTCAATGTTGTCTTCAGGAGCGTAATTCAGGTACGCCACAGACGTGGTGCTTTGAAGAGAAAGTTGTGTTTTACGGTACCTTGTTTGGAGAAGCTGGCTAAAGAAATTTACTTTTGAGGAAGGAAACGGGTCCTCGTTCATGCATGGAAGAAAGCCATTTTTTTTTCCTGGCAGCCGAAAGTGTACGTTTCTCTTTCTAAGTTTCTACTGCCAGCTGTTTTATTATCAAGCCTCGGCTATTTTTGTGTGTGTATTTGAGTGAGTCGTGTGTCTGTGTGAGAAAAGGAGAAAAAAGAAAAATAAACACATATTTAGTATGTGATCCCAGTGGGCTTTATCAAGTCACAAACAGATGTACCTGGGTAAAGAGTACATGAGTATAAAAATACTCTTTACCCAGGTAGATCTGTTTGTGACTTGATAAAGCCCACTTTGTGGGCGAAACATTGTCAGTAAAGGATAGCATTATACTGGATTTGAGTTTATTTTTCCATCGTGTCGGTATTACATAATATTTGTCTCTAGGGAGGAGAGAGAGAGAGAGAGAGAGAGAGAGAGAGAGAGCTGCTGGGCATCTATCACCTACGAAAAAGAGACAGATAACGAGAATAATCGAGAGGAAAAAAACATGAGATAATTAGTGGAGATGAGTCGACCTCGTAAATACTATTAAATATAAACTGTGAATAGCTGCAGATAATTGGCTTTTCCTCTCTATATAAAAAAAATATTTTGAATTGGTATTATGTTGCAGTAATTATTCTAGACGATAGCCATTTAATCTAAGAGTGAATTAATTGCGAACATAAATTTTTTGGCAAAATTGTGTAATTTGTATCATTTCATTTTATTAATATACTTGATAATCAAGTCCATTAGAACCTTAAAATATATTTGTGCACGTGGTTTTTGTACATAAAATAATAACTGCTGAAGGTAAGCCCTGTGGTGCGTACTGAACATTTAAAGGGACCTCATGCCTTGTGTTGCGTACTGAACATTTAAAGGGAACTCATACTCTGTGGTACGTATTAAACATTTAAATGGACCTCATCCCGTGTTTCGTACTGAACATTTAAAGGAACCTCATCTATATGGTGAACTCTGATCAACATTTTAACTTTATCCACGGTGGCAGATTGACGTTTACTAAATTTTGTGTTGGCATTATTCACTGTAGCAATGGTTGAACGTTTCTGTTATGGCCGTACGTTCACACCCCAGTGGATGTGTGGCCAGACGTTCACCTTGACTAGGGTTGGACGTTCCAGCTGTGGATATGGCCGTACAATAAAACTGAATATGGTCGTACGTTCCCACTGTGGCTACTGAGATGTAGTCTACCCCTCCAGGGCTATGATCAGGCGCTCACAGGATAGCCAGATGTTTTGATTAGCTACGCTTGTGTGAATATAAATTCATATTTTGGAAAAAGAATAATTTGGAGAGTCATAACCAAACAAGAAACACCAGTGTTGTGTGTGTGTGGTTTAAAGCCTCAGTGCAAGTATTTTGAGAAGAAAAGATGCAAGCTTCAGAATATGTTTTAATCAAGGCAACGTTTCGCCTCGTGTATAGCCTTCTTAAATCCCGGCTTGATAAAGCTCTGTCCCGAGCGAAACGTTGTCTCAGTAAAAGCTTCATATTGTGTCTTCAGACTCGATTTGCAAGTGAGAAGTCAGTTTTTTCTTCTCTCAAAATGAGTTTTGACTCGACTTGATCTCCAAAAATCATGCCATGATTCATATTACCAAGTTGCTGAGTACCCAGATCTCTCTCTCTCTCTCTCTCTCTCTCTCTCTCTCTCTCTCTCTCTCTCTCTCTCTCTCTCTCTCTCTCTCTCTCTTTCATCTTGCTTTATCGTACATTGCCTGGCGAAATGTTTTCATAAAAGAGCTCTCAAAAGGCAATCCCTCGCCTGCAGGCAATATATATGTATTCTCCAACACTTTTGCGATACCTTCGCCACTGATCTCACGATATTGGCAAAAAGTGCGAACTGAATCCTTTTGTTCCATGGTCGAGGAGAGAAAAGAACAATATGCCTTTCTCCTCCGATGCAGAAACTGATAAGTTGTCCGTGGTATGACCTTATCTATATGCTATTGTTGGTATGGGATAGTTTGCATGTCCAATGCCTGACCTCTCTTCAGAGGGATGGGAGTGGCTTGATTACCCTGAGAAAGGCTCCTGTTTCATCGAATTAGATTAAATTAGTGTTACCCTCA